>VCRD01001202.1:57799-117719 GCA_006783055.1 Trinorchestia longiramus | reverse complement strand
TGTCAGACGTCAATACATCATTGTCTACACCACTACCTCACTTTATAGATCATAACCTCAATGTGTTGGTCAATGTCTTCTTGGAACAGTTGTTCCCTAGATATACTGAGCAACAAGCATAGTTTAGAATTCAAATTATAAAGTATTTATTAATGGCCTTTTGAAAGGAAATTTGTGTGATAGATTTACCCACATTTTTGTTTTTCTGATTGTGAGCTATTTTATTTCGAATCATATATAAAAAATAGTTCTTCCATCATTCCTCAATAAAACATATTTTGTGATAATACGAGTTCACATTCGTCAATGAGAACCTTACTACTTGCACCGGTGAAGAAAAAGCTTAAATTTAGACATAATAAATTTCTAGTCATCTATGGTTATTTCTATTTATTCAATATGACAGATCTATACCAGTCTATCAATCTAATGAACGATTAATTTCAATACTGGCTAACCAATAAAATAATTTCAACTTTCTAAATAATTTTCATGAAAAACTTCCTGGAGCTCAGGCTACTGAAAATTTTATTGCAGTTGCGTGCCACCTGACACGTCACACAGAGAACTCAATCTTTCCAGTCCTATGCAAAAGATTAATACCGTTTCTCTGTCTGGATAAAAGTTTCAATGCATAAATATAATTCTTAATTAATAAATGCATTGAAGAATGTGTCCCTTTATCTAATTTATGTGCCACTTTTGGTTATGTGCTGCTATTTATCTATTTGCGCATTAACGTGATCATTTTTAAGTGTCCATTTTTATGAGTACACACATTTCCTCAATTTACTATCTATTTGTGTTTCAAGTGTTAAGATGGCGTTTACCATGACGGTTTTTGGTGACATTTATTTATATTATGGAATGAAGTCACGCCATAAAAAGTTTGTCCGCAGTGAGGGACTGAACTAGGATAGACCTCGACATAGATTCTCTACAGAAGTTTTCTCAAATGCACAGCTAAGACTACAAGACGCAGGGCAGATATTCTTCAGGATATTTACGTTTACAGTTGTGGTTTATGACATTTTGAGTGCGTGAGCTTGATTTTTTACTCGAAATCTGTTTCTGTTTGGGAATAATGGTATTGCCAACTTCATTTTCAATACACATAATATCAATTTAAAAACTATCTCTACCGGTTTGGTCTCAACTAACAACTCATCATTAGATGTATTTAAGCGACTGCCATCGAACGCACATCAAAAAAGAAAAGGCAGACTCTGAATTGCATTACCTTCTAATTCATAACTTAACATATGATCAAAATATGATTTCTATTTCAATTCTTCGAGTTTTTTCACTCGTTAGTACGAGTGCAAGCGAAAAGTTTTTATTCGTCTTTAATTTAAGGGGCGCATGGAACACCTTGTGGATACCACTCAGTCATCAACGTCTTCCCTTTCACAATTCGCAGCTTCAAACGAGTGTTTGTACTGAACATCTTCCACTTGTCCCAGCATCAACTCTTCTTCTGTGCCCTGTAGAGTCACGTGGTCGACGGACTCGTTGCTCAACAGCCAAATTAACGGATTTTCCATCCTATTTTGTGTTCTATTTACAACATGATAATGATTTTTATCATATTCACGCAATATTTTCGAAACCACTTACTTGTAAAATGCAGACTATAAAAAATAATACTAAAAGTCAAACATAGAAATGAAAATTAATTATCGCTTTTTCTTTGATGAATCACTAACACGTTCAAACGGCTTATCTAATTTTTCCTCTGATGGAGCTGTGGAACATTGGTATACGAATTTATACTCAACTTTGTAATGTTTCAGACGGCAATTTAAAGATTTTTGGTCATGTATACTTGGAAGGTAATCCTACGAAGTTTTTAGAATCGCTGAATATAGTACATATTTAAAGAAAAACCACATCATTGCAATATGTTCACACTTCAACAAAAAATTATTCTGGTTGGAATTTTCTCATGCATCTGACATAGAGTGGAATTTCATTGGTATTTTTACCTTTATAATGTCATACTTTGGATTTTTTTGGCCGTGATAATGCAGTCTGTGAAACGTTTCCGAGAAAACGTCGTTGACTTTATCTGTACTTTCTTCACGTTTCAAATAACAGATCCAACATTAGTTGCATAACGTTCTATTTAAATTCATCTCAAATGGGTTTCAAAAACATAGAAAGTATCATTCAGTATAAAATGGAACCCTAAACGCCACCAAATGTTACAATTCACTGCTAGGGATGGCGACCAGCGCACCACCAAGTCCCACCCTCTTGTCAAGTGTTCACCACAGCGCGCTGCAGCGATCACGCTCTTCCAACAGACACATTTTCGCAACGCGCTTAATCCTTGAGGTCGTTGCTGCAGCCAATATTCACTGCAGAGCTTTTTCAAATCTTCCATGCAGGGATTTGTGCTTAGAGCTCTTCTTCCTGTCCTATAATGGAAGAGGAAAGTCAGACCTCCATCCCTTCTCGGCGACCCCGTGCAAGTGACAGGCAATCATGTGGAGCTTCTTTCCTGTCAACGTGACACTGGCTCTCCACACACTTCTTCTTGCAACAAATGTTATCTACTCAAATTTTCCTTCTTTTATTTTACATTGACGCAAGAATTTTTATATTGCTGTGGATGCAAAAAATGAAGGGACTATTCAATGAATAAATTCAAGTAATCCACTTTCATGCCGCTGGTTCGATGTGTGATTCATCGATGCGTGATACATTTCGATTTCGTATCGTTTTCTTTTATCCTGTGACTGACACCGAGTAATATGTCAGAGTCTATATCTAGAGGCATAGAAAACATTACTCATTTCTAATAATAAATAAATATCATTAATAATGATAATAAATACTGACGTATAGAAATATGTCAAAAAATGAACAAATAAATGATGTAGGACAAAGAAATGATCACAGAAAGTTGGCAGTTCTTCATGAACGCACTCCATGTAAGTCTAGATCTTGTAATGAATGTCACTTCTTGAGTGTTTTACACAAGTGTTTTACTCAAGTGTTTTATTGAGGAACTGACACTTGAAAGTAGCAATGTCACAGATACCTTGAATTACCAAATTAATTTTTATAATTACAAGGCAATCATAGCACGCACCAAACAATATAAAAAATCGACCAGCACAGTGACTAACCATTGAAATTCAATTGTACATTTATTAACTATTTAAATAGAATTGAACAGTTACTAATATTTAAAATAAAATTTTACTCTCACTAATCATTAAATTCAAATTATAATACGAACACAAGCAACGAGGAAGAGATATCAAACGAGGTGATATTAAACCAAAAAACCGTTTAGGCTTTTTGAAAATCTTCTTCAGCACCGTTCATTTCAAAGCAGAAACAACGGTTGTAATGTGGTGCAGATACTTCAAGCATGTTGTCTCATCAGCGCACCTTGAAAAGAATTGTTCCTAAATTTTCACGAGCCACAATACTCGATACTGAGAGCCTGTGCTGCAAAACCTTCTGCATCCCTGCAGACAGAAGCCTTCCTACCTGTGAGTGTTCCTGGCTACATTTTCATCGATATTATATTCAATCAAAAGCTATTGAACTTGAGTAAAGGATGAGCTAAGCTGTACCTAATTGAAAGAAGCTCCTCAAGTGCATTTTATCCTCTATACATGAAGTGGCAAATTAATTCACGAAATCCTTTTAAAAGAGTTGGAAGACTTTAATCCTTTATTCTCCAAAATAATACTAAGGTAAATTAGAATCCTCACTAGCTTCGAGGGGTCAATTATGTTAGATAGAAAATACTATATTTTAGCCACGGAAAGTTAGTGTTCTGTAGAGGCTCTACAGGCTGCACCTAATTACAAATGCTACTTAAGGAGAATTAAGGAGTTTTTATCTTGTGTTCGCCCTGTTAAGTGTTCTGTAACACGTGACGATCGCTGCCCTAAAGCGGTCTCAGAGAAGCACTTTAGAGGCCGAGGCCGCTAATGTGCCTCAATGGCGTGCCTGGCATGAGGTACGACCTGCCTCGCTAACGAGGCACTGCAGCAACGTCAGTGCTCAAAAATTCGCAGATTTAATCTATCACAACTTGCATGGTTCAGGAATTTTCTCGAGCTTAAAATGAGGTTGTTTGAGAGAGACGTTTATTCCTGCTATCAGCGATTGATTATTTTGGTAACATTTCCAGGATTTTAGAAAACATAAATTTCTACTGATGTTGTTAGCTGTCGTGTATTAAGAAAATGTATGAAAAAGACAAAATTGCCTTATTCTAAAGAAAACACAGTAGATGGAATTACTCATGTTGTGAAGGAACTTATGTTTATTGTTACATTCTGGTAACATGCAGCTATTTACTTCGACGGTGCATGAAGTCAAGTTGAAGGAACAAACACAATAAATAATAAAGGATGCAAAAAAACACATTGGCTGTAAAATTCAATGGCTAAAAAACTAGAATACAGTTTATAAAAAATCGTAGTCTGCACTGGTATCATCACTGAAAACTTGAAATCTTTTTATCTATCATGCAAACATTTCCAACACGAACTTTACATATTTCATGAAAAAACAGCGAATTATAATTATTTGATTAGAATTCCATGTGTGTAGCACGTACGTTGCATTGTTCTTTAGTGTGTTCTGTAAAATTTTTAATTCCTCCACAACAAGAAGAAACTTCTGCATAGGTCATTGGATGACGCTCTATATAAACCAGCATCAAGTCTAAACTCTGAATTCTAGAAATTTTGTTTATTCCAGAATTTCAGCAAAAGGTCAAGTTCTAAAAAGTTTTTGGAGTATCACCCGAAGAGTATTCTATTTTTTGCCTTGTTAACAATTATTTGACGGATAATGACACACTTCAGTCAAGATTACCTGATTTTCCAAATCCTTGACCAGACAAAATACGAATTGATCTAGAAATGACCTCATCGGTTGTTTGCTTAATTGGAGAGGCAACTGTAACTTTTAATCGGCTTTGAAAGAATCGGCTTTGAGAGAACACCGGACTAAAAGTTTTTATTATTTATCAAAAATAAGTCACTAGTGGGAGCTAGTTCAAGACTGTGATTGATTCATGCCTTTCAATCAGTTTTTATTGAACTCATGCAGCTACTAACAGTAATATGCGCATCTTATATTTTGATAAGCTAGTATGTGTGAGAATAATTTCAATTTAGCAGAAAACTAACATGTTTGAAAATTTTCATATTCACCTGAAAAAATATAAATGACAGGTAAAATACTTGAACAACAGACCCACGTTGGGATCGATTCATATAAAAAAATTGACAAATATGACTGCAGGAAAGACACTGAATGTCAAGAAAGAAAAGAAACCTGCCTTTTTTCTGAATTGAGAATTATAAATTAATAACCTTAGGAATTTTAGAAGAGAAATCGAGATCATCACTAGGTTGAAAACATGAACAAAGGAGAAAATCAGTATTTTTATGGTAGGAGTCGTGAGAGACGCTGTAAAACTTCCACGAGTTCCTGTTAGTGATCTATAATTCAGTATATCGAAGGCTTACCAGCACCTAGCAGCCCGAACGTCATTCTTGTGCAAAACCTCTTCTGTTCATCATTGTGTCTTCGTAAACCTCATACACAATAAAAAGTTAACCTTCCTATCAAACATTTACATCTTTCTCGTAAAACATTTTGAATTGATTCAAGAATAGTACTACGAGAATAAGCTATTATTGAACGCTAAAGTTTATGTGAAAGTTTCAATAAAGAAATTTCATTTTGACATTTGTTGCCGGTCAGTGGTGCAACCGAGACCCTCGTTGCAAGAAGCTGCAGCTGACGGACCTGCTGGTGGCACCCGTGCAGCACATCATGAAGGTGCCCCTCATCCTCAGAGACATCGAAGCCCGGACTGAGGAGCCGCAGGAGAGAGCTGTCGTCAGAGAAATTATTGAAGCCGAAGAAAGTTCTCTAAGTAAGTTTACGCGACTTCACGTCGTCTTCTACAGCAAACTGTCTCAGTAAGTTCACACTTCTAGTACTCAACTGCAGAAACCTAAGAAAGTTCATTCTCTAAGTTCTCACCTTGTATCGCGTTTTAAGTGAACTGAGAAGTACTTACTAAGTTCATGGGAGGATTCTGTTTTTATATGTGAACTCAGTAGGATTCCATATAAAATTCACAACATAATACCTTCACTTTATAAATTCACTGCTGAGAGTTATTCTAGATCATCCTCTATGAGAATGAAAATTGTAGAAAATTTTAGTTGCACAATTCTATCAATTATTGTAGGACAGAACTCAATAAACTGCATATAAAGCGAATCTCAGAAAAAATCCCTTATATTAAAATGCCTGCAATTCCCGCTAATGCTTAAATTACTTTGTTAACCGCTAAAAAATGAGTAATCAGGCTGCTGCAAAAAGTTATTCGTGGGCTTTGAAAAACAAAGCTGCACAAGCGACGTATATCTTTAGACAGAATAGAATATGGCAACAAGAACCAGTCGTCTGTCCATTCTTGGGCTGTTACCCAAGTCCCATGCCGTTTAAAATTAAGACATCACTCGTAATCACGTGATTTCTGGCACGTGATGGTTGCATGACTCAAGCTACACAGAAAGTAAATGACTTGTAGAACACACTATGTGACGCGTGGTGCACGGCCATATTGGTCATTTTATGCACGAATTACATGAACTGTGGTGGATAATAGTTTGTGGTGCACTATAAGATACACAATAAGGAAGTCTGATAACTAACCTCTGTCAAGCTGGCTGGCAGCAACAAGTCTTTTTAATGTTTTCAAGTAAACTATTGTTAGCTACTGTTGAATACTTTTAACAACAACCACCCAATAATTCATAGCAACGGTGCTAAAAGGTTCTCTGCGATAATAGTGACATGAAATGAACACATCTGGACATTCATGTTCTACATTTGTGAAACAGTCTGATACTGGCAAACAGAATACATAAATTCTAAGTGAGCTGAAAAAACTTTGATACTTTTCTCCTGAACAAAAAAACCGTTAGGGCATATTATTTACGATACAAGCTGGAGTAAATGGAAGGATTAAGATGCTTTCACTGAGATGCCCTTAAGTTTTTCATTTGATAAACGAGAAAAGTTTTCCTTGAAAATATGCAGTTGAAGAAGTTTCACAAAGTGAGCTCAAGGGATCACACAAGGATCACTCCCTCTCTGGCATGAATGTCTTGTCGAGAAATTAGTAGAAGTGAGCCCTGTGTTAAAAAAATTATCCAAGCTAGATGAATTGCGCTGGTTTTTCCTCAGTTATGCAGATAATGTGGCTACCACGGCTGATTCTAGCACGGTTCCCACTTAAACGCTACTGTCTTTAACGCATTTTAACGCTTCTACTGTCATTCTTAACTTATATGTAATATATAGCAAGAATTTACTTCGTTCGAAAATTATCTAAAGATTTGCTAATAATATTCAAATGCATTACGATTTTCATGTATGACTTAATTTTTTGTCGACTAATTAATAATGTATTCGTTTGATTAGTTATCCTGCTATTACAGTACACGTTATTTTTCATTAACACTGTAACTGTAAAATACAATTGCAAACCCTTATAAATTATCCGAATGGGAATGATAATGTCATTTTTGCTAACATTTTATATGAATTATAAGCACAGTGGGAATAAAACTTTCTTTGTCAGTTTATTTTAGCTTAGAACTATTTTCTAGCTCCTCAATTCAATGTGGAATATTAGTTCATAACTTAGTCGGTGCTCCATCAACAAAATAAATATCTCAATTCAATAATTAATTCTTATGCCTTATTAATTGTTAGGCAATAATTAATTCTTAGGTAGTGTAATATTAGCATTAGCAAAAAGAATGTCATTAAGACAAAAAGTATATTTTAGTATTGAAGGAACATACTGCATTTTCAAAAATAACAAATTTTCCAGTATCTATCTAATTTTCAACAGTTTTTATGAATAAATCAGTTTGTGTGATACGAAGTTTTTATTGTTTGTAAATAACTCTTGAGTTCGTTACCTATATTCGTGCTCCTCTATTCATTATAGACAAGTAAAATGAACGTGCAAATTCAGTCTACTGTTGATTATGAAACTCGTTCAATTTTGACTATTTATAAATTTTTCTAGTGTATAAAAAATGAACATTCACAAACATGTTAGACCTTCATGTCAGTGAAAAGTAGCTGGAAAACAATAGTGGAAGTTTGGATCTCATTTTTTTTATTTTTTGTTGCTCCGTTTCTCTAAGATTTCAATCACAGGTTTTAGAAAACTAAGCTCCAGTAAAAATTCCTGAAACTAAATTGAACTTGACTGAGCTGACAATTTTCAAACTAAAGAAATCAAATGTTGAAGTTGAAAGAATTTTCTTCATGTGTCGTTTACTAAGAAATTGAATGTCTGTGGAGAACATCTAAATAATTTCATACTTGATCTTATAAATTTGTGCAGGTCTCTAAGTTCTTCCTTCTTCGAAAGAACTTCCAATTGCCTCTTGCAGCGCTGCATTAGACGAACTTCAAAACTTTGAGCGGTACTTGTCAACTTGGTTCGAACCAATCGTCATTCCTTGAGAAAGCTAAATTTTGTGACAAATGTTATTGGACTTAAAAGAAATTTTATTTCCGCAGGAGAGCTCGATGACAAGATGAAGTGGCTCAAGAATTTCGAGAGGCTTTTAGAGATTCAGAAGAATATATTCTGGCCACCCATCACTGAATTGGACCCAAAAGTTTACATACCGGAGTTTTTGAAGGTGAGTTATGTGCAAGACAAACCAAGACATCAACGATAACACCTTCTTTCATGATGCCGGTTGTCTTCATCTCAGTGATTTTGGTTTGACGGTAGCAAATTTTTCATTCGCAATTTTTTTTTTCTCCTGTAAGCTTCATTTGTCAAAGAAATTTCAAAGCATTTCCACCTTTCTTAAAGCATTTCTAGCGCATTTTCTGTATACTGTACTGTTCATCAAAGGTTTGTCTGTTTGACATTGAGGTTATGTGTTCGCTGGTGATTCTGACAGTTGGCTGTACTCCACAGAGAAACTTGCATCGGTTGCTCTGAATATGTCCTAACGGGGACTATCAAATACATGAGAAGGACTTTGCTCAAAAAATCAACATGGAAAGTCAAAGTTTGCATACGAGATATGGCAATTTGAATTTCATGAGAATGTGACTGACACTCTTGGTCGTGTTCCGTATCTGAGACGCATAAACCGAAGACTTCTTCACAGGTTATTGAATCTGCACTATAAAGTTTGCATCTATTCTAAACTGAGATTTCTAAGATTTTTCATTCCAGCATTTCAGAAAAAGTACAGTCCTGAAAAGTTTTTGAAGTCTCACCCAAAGAGTATTCTGATTTTTTGCCTTGTTAACAATTATTTGACGGGTAATAACACACTTCACTCAAGATTACCTGATTTTCCAAACCCTTGAACGGACAAAATCTAAATTCGTCTAGAAATTATCTCATCGGTTTTTTTTTAATTCGAGTGGCAACAGTGACTTTGAATCAAATTTGAGGAAACACTGGAGTAAAAATGTTTGTCCTTATTTGACAAAACTAAGTTATCAGTGCAAACTAGTTTAAGACTGTGATTTCTTCATGCCTTTCAATCAGTTTTTATTGAATCCACACAGCTACCGACAAAAAATAATCATTTTATGTTCTGCTAAGCTATGAAGTGCAAAGATTGTGTAAACCTTTCTGAAAATTAACATGAATACATGATATGATTTTCTTCGAAACGCACCATTTAATGAAGCTTCGCAGCGTCTTTGAAACCTGCTGCACATGACACAAATTGCAAAATGTACGCCATCAATGAAATCCATGAATCTCTTATAGTTCTGCTTTCCATCGCAGTTGTATTCAAAATATCTGCAAAAAAATGAGTTTCATGAATCAGTTTAGGAAAAGCTAATCAAACTTGTACGACACAGCATTCTGAGTGCATAAAACCAGTTTTGGTTTTTCTTGCCTTAATGCTGCACTATTCTAGTTTTAACTTCTACTTTGTTTAGAACTTGTAGTTCTACGCTATTCTCAAAATGTATTGCTCCCGCGAGAGGCTGACGATGTAGCTTGACTCCAAAGCGAGTAAAAATACGAACGGATAAAATTTTGGTGTTTTTTCTTTAGGAGTTCAGGTGTGTGCAAATTTATAATTCGAGCAAATCATTATTTCTCCATTGAACTTCAATTTGATTTTTTGCATTATTTTGAGACCCTGTTCCAACGAAGACATTACACTGTATTGCACATTACAATAATTGATTATTTACTCATGCTCGCAAATTATTTCATGCTGACAAATTATTGTGAGCATTTAGTTACAAATTAGTCACATTATTATTTCATGCTTCTATGCTCTTCGTGATGATCTACACACTACGAAACTGAAATTAATATTGAAATGCACTAATTTTCTGTCACGTCAATAATGTTGTTTCATTAGTGACATTCTTCATCAAAATAACAACTTTTATTAAATGAAAAATCAACCTGCAATTATGAAGAATCAGTTCACCTCATTATGTATTTTATTTGCCTCATCAGAGGAATCCCTTATAGTTAAATCATTACTAGTTTCATAGATTGTGCATAAGTATGAAAACCATTAAAAATTATATCGGTTCATTTTAATGAGTGGAAAAATTACTTTATAGATTCCTCATTTTAATTAAAACTGGCTTTCCGAATTTAAGCAGAAACGAAAATCTACCTGAATGAAACTCTCAAAATAGTAGTCTAAATAGTGTACAATTTTAAATCTACCCTACATAGTTTTCCTTTTTAAAGCCAATGAAGCCAATTATCGAAGTAATTATCCGACCCAAGAATGGGCCAGAAGGTTCGTTCCTATAGCCTCATTCTATTCTATTCTTCTATTCTATTCTTCAAGTCACTTTATGCGTCGGTGCAAATCGACTGTAGTGAACTGTGGCAATAATAACCAACTGTGATTCATTTGCTATAGAAATTCATCAATTCCATCCTGTTTATTTATGTAAAACTTACTGCCCTCTTCGGCTGTGCCCTGAAAGAAATAAATATGAAACATCCTCGGTCTTTCCTCTTGCTCTAGCGTTTATTCATGTCATGCCGCTTCTCCCAACATTTTTCTCATCCTCAGCGTTTGCTCAAACCAAGCTTTTTCTCAGAGGATGAATTCTGTAATCAACACTATATAATAAAACGCCAGGTGTCTCCTAAAATAAATAAATTTATATATTTTTGGTGCGTAATTTCTCCTGTGTTATTGCAATGGGGAAACTCCCTTAAATACTAGTGTTAAATCCGTAAACTTTCTGCATAAGTATGCGAATCTGTTGTTTTAAGTTGTTCCTTCAAATGCATGATATTAAAACCCGTTATTTTTAACGGGCATACACACTAGTCTCCTAAGATAGCGCCATGGAAGCTTCACGCGTTTGTACTGCTCTTTTTTACCCGACACCTGGACGCCAAGATTTATTAGTGGTGTGCATTTCCAGTCAGTTGAGCAAAGCACAAGCATAAATGTGTAATACTTTTGTGCTTCCTCTTTTTTGTACGGATGCTTAAAAATATAACACGAACATTACTTTCCACTTACTGTTTTTTAAAATGATTTTTCACTATAGTCCATGTATTTGTTCGCATTTGGAGCAAAAATCTGTGTTTGATTAATCTTTGATATAAGCAATAGACTAAAATCTTTAATCAGTAACCTAAAATCTTCCAATAAAAACCATTATAACCAGTATCATTTTATAATATAAGACTAATATTTTTGCAAGCCCAATGAACAACTGTTGGCGACATCAACACTTTATTTCATAAACTTAAAAGGAACAATGAACTTATTTGATACGAGCCTGGTCTTTCAAAACAAGTATTAAATATCTAAATGCACCGTAAAACCCCCTGGTAATATCAGCCAGAATGCTTCGTACAGCACAGGAACATTTCTGGGGCAAAGAATGTTCAACACTTCACTTTTTTAAGAAAAAAAACGCGACTATCAATATTTTCTGACACTCCATGCTCAGCATCGTGCTCGCCAGCTAGAGACTTACAGCGTACGTAGATCTGTCTTTTTTTCTCCTTCGTCGTCTACGAAAAAATCTTCTTCACCTGTATCACAAAGCAACATCTTACGAATTTCAAAAAATTAAAGTATTTGTTTGGAAATTCAAAACTACGTAAGATATACACTATTCTGAACATTACGTACTTGTTGAAAGTAAAAAACTGATTATATGTAGATGATTTGCTTTTTTGTTTGTTTTTTGTTTTCAGTAACATTTGTTATTCTTAAATACATTTGCACTCTCCATAGTTGAAGATATAACTGAGCCATTCTGTTTCTTCATGACTGGATAAAAACACATAACATTGTTGTTTTTATTCTTCTATTGCACACTACGATGAGCTAAAGCATGAACTAGAATTATGAACTGAAGTTCTAAAGCTTAGCATTCAACGTGTCAGGAATCCTATGCATAAAATGATCAGTTCCAGGTATAACAGACTGACTCCTAATGCTGTTGAAGAATATCAGAGTATTTCATATCTGATATTAAGCATTCATTGACCATTTTACATTGCTTATACGCTACGTTTACCCGAGATAACTCGGATCTCGTAATTTACATATCGATTTCCGAGTAATAACGCTTCCAGTTAAGCTCCATCTGCGCCCACGGAGCCACAATTAGCAGCCTATCGCTCCGTTGTGATGACGGCCGTACAGCCATCAAGCACCGGGCAGCCTCGGCTGTGCAATGACTTCAACTGACGGAGTGAGCTGACTAATTAAATCAGAGGGACGGCCCTAGCCTCCGTAATTAATCTACGCGGTCATGCCTTCCGACTTGAACATGAGGATTAATTTAGTGTCCTGAGATGACCTCTAATTCTGACTGTTATTAACTGGCAGTCCTAGGTAGAAATTTTGTCTAACTCCGCATAATATTCTCCGTTTTTCAGCGAAGATTACTCATATTAAATTTTTGTTCAAAATCTTAAGCCCATTTTATGAACATCATTTATTTATGAGATCAACTAAAAAAGAAAATGATTAAATGAAAAATCCCTTACGAGATCTAACAACGTTAATCGAAATGAGATAGTCTATTTCTTACATTCCCTGTTTTAAACCTTAATTAATGTGGCTGCCCCACTCGGGTATTATTACTTAACAAGATCTTGTTATTTGGTCAGTGAGTGAACCAAGTAAAACGCTCTTTCGTTGGTGCTCCAAAATTTTCCATTTTCACTTCATAGAGGATCCTCTTAAAGCAGAACCCACCAATTAACTGTTTAAATAATTATCTCCGTTGATTAGGGACTGAGTCCTGGTAATATCCATCGGCAATTCTCAGCAGGACGACCACGACCGAGTAATAAATATCGTAATTGATTATTGAATTGGTGACCTCACATCCCTCCCCTGAACCCCTCCTCTCATGAATTGCTGAGCCCCGGCCACATGATTGACCTTCTTTCATTAAGATGCATTCTTGACGGTTGAGAGACAGGTTTTTTACAGCGGTTCACGATAATAAAGCTTTCTATAAAAAACTCTATCAACAAATTAAAAAGATGTTCTCAGGCTAGCAAGAACATTCTTAACATCGAGAACCATTAAGTGCTGCCCTTACTCGCTTACTTCTCCCCCTATTTTCTCAGAATACTTAATATCGTGGACATTTTGTTGTAGTTGCTTGATTTTATAAAGGCTGTCGCTCATTGACTGTCTATTGTCACTTCAGTCATTGAACTCATTACGATTGAAGCGAGCAAATGTTACTTATCTTAATAATATATATATAATAATATATCTCTATCTTAGTTTGTTATTGAAGAAATTAAACTATGAATTCAACAACGGAGCAAAATTATTCGAATAAAATAAGAAAATGTTTACTCAGTGCAAAAGAAGTTAGGCGACAACGCTAAACAAAACAAATTATTTTTTTCAGTTCAGTAAATATTGTTACTCATGAATCGTTCATGTGAAGCTTGCAAGTATAGAGAGAGGCAAATCAATGAAGCAATGTTAAACTACTCGATGCCATGAATAATACAGGGAACAGATGTTGCAACAGCGTCGGGTTAAATCGTTAATAGTTGTAGCTTCAATAATAACACACAATCCATTGTAGACTCAGGGTTACAATAATAACACTCATTTGACCATAGCAGAGTCTAAGTTGGGACGTAATTTTTATACAAGAAAGGTATAAATGATGCTGCTCTGTTGATTACAAAAGCAGGGTGTCAATTATAACACATATTCTCATAGACGCAAAAATTCAGCAACAATATGCATTTTATTGGGTAGCAGAGTCTCACATTTGATTATCATGGAAGGATGGTTTCAATAATCATACTTGTCACCTGAACACAGAGACCACCTGTATCGATGTCCGTCTAAATCGACTCTATTAGTTTGCTTTGTTAGGCTCTTTGTACTGTGAGGGCTTACAATGCTAGGCATCTTTGTGCTGTATAGGTTACCATATTAAGCCTCTCTGTGCTGTATAGGTTAGCATGCTAGGCATCTCTGTGTTGTATAGGTTAGCATGCTAGGCATCTCTGTGCTGTATAGGTTACCATATTAAGCCTCTCTGTGCTGTATAGGTTAGCATGCTAGGCATCTCTGTGTTGTATAGGTTAGCATGCTAGGCTTCTCTGTGTTGTATAGGTTAGCATGCTAGGCATCTCTGTGTTGTATAGGTTAGCATGCTAGGCTTCTCTGTGCTGTATAAGCTTTTCATAGCCGTAGTGAGCTTATGCTGATTTAGCCGCTTGATGAAACGAGATCTGATCCCCTGATCCCAAGAGGAAAAGCAGTACGTTTTGTCACTGTGACTGCAATCACTCAAGCTACGTCACAACCTGTCTTTGTTTCCAAATTAATTATTACCCTGGTAGTACTTCATCCGGAAGCAGCTTCAACACAGTGTGAAAGAAGGGAAATGCAATGACTTGAAACGCCATCACTTGTGCAATGCCATTAGTTCGTGTGAGATGCTATCAGTTCTGGCGAGATATCATCAGTTGTTCCGAGATGCTGTCAGTTGTTGCGACATGCTTCCAGTTATTGCGGGCTTCCATCAATTTAACTGAGATGCCATTAGTTGTTGCAAAACTCCGTTAGTTCTCGTGATATACAATCAGTTGTGGCAAAATGTCAACCGTTCCTTCGCAATGCCATCATTGCTTATAAGGTTTCTTAAGTTCTTGCGATACGCCATCGTCACAGGCAGACACCAAGCCAAGAACAAAGGAATATTTCCAAGAACCAAAGCTATTTGTCCACAGATGTGAAGCTGCAATCCTGTATCTTGAAAAGCTCTCATACTGCAGCTTGTATTCCTTCAGGTAATGCTTGCCAATAAACGTTCAACCATAGAGATATATGCTAACACATGTGTACTTTTCTTACCTTCTTTGAGTAATTAATAACTCCCTCGGACATTCATTTTATCATTTACATAGTGCAGGAAATAACCATTTCATCATTAGTCCCAGAGACAGGAATGTATTTAGTGCGAATGTGCGGGCAACATTTCGAAGCATTGCTTCATATTCTTAAAATTTAGCCCATAATGACTTGAGAACCCAAAGAATTTGTAATTCTGGTGCATAATCATGTCTTTTACTGGTAAAAACTAATATAGAATTTTACCTTTCAGTGTTCCATCTCGAATGTATATAATAGTTCGCTTTATTGTGATTCTGATTTTTTTAGATATTATTTCTTAATTACACTATTGTCTGCTTAGCTATGATTAAAAAAAATCATTTGCACAGCATCGAAGATTTCTGAACCCTCAAATTTTTGTTCGCGATTGCGATAGTGCAAAAACAGGAATTGGCTCTGTAAATGAAGGGAAACGGAGAGCAGCCAATCTCATCCCGACCTAATTCATTTGGGAGAGCTTGATGAAACACCACACACTGGCTCGGGTCTAACTAATTGTTGCACCAATTGTTCGAAGAGCCTTTCACATTTTTGACCCAATCTTTTAACGTTTCGTCGTTGTGCAGTGATTGACGTGCGTTAAACTTCAGTACAGAGTTCAGATTTAGGCAACCGTACTCGAAAAGTCGTGTTCTGCTGATGCAGGCGTAATACAGGGCTGTATGTGCCAAGTATTTTGTTTCAAAATTTTCATATCCAGGTATCAGATGCACGGATGTATTTTAAGATCTTGGCTATTGAAACCTATTTATCATTTTTATTACAGGACCAAACGCACGTGTTTACAGTTGAAACATGTGTGTTTGGGCGTCCTGGAACGGCATGAAAACGGGTCAAGTTGTTAGAATGTCATGTCATTTTCGGATTGACGCTGACGCGTGGGCTGAACACGACCAAAAAGCCTGTGCGTCCGCATTCCAATTAAAAAGCTGCCGGAAAATCTCTTGCTTTTCCTTCGTGACACACCGATCAAGCATGGAGTCAACACAAACTCTACACCTCAGTCTCGAAATTTTTGCGGTTCATTTGTAATTTTATGACCACCGGTGTTCTAGCATGTCAAATGCTCACACAAATCAGTTTTCTCCAATTTTTGTCATCAACTATTATTGTCAGGGAATTAGCAAAAAATTAAGTTTCCGTAGTTAATAATTTTATCAGACTTTTTTCGACATAAAACTTTAGCAATTCAGTAAAACATGGATGACTCACGAGAAAGTGAATAAATGTTTTTTTTTCACAACTTCATGAACACAAGGCAAAGATTCAGCGTCTGCACCATCAAAATTATTTTTTCCCATGCCAAATATGTAATTTTATCCTTCACAAAGTACATACAGTACTGTTACTGTCCCACAATCTTTAAATAACATCATCCAAATCAGAAGTCAATTCCTGCTTCTATTGAACAATTTGCAGTGCATTTATGCGTGGTTTGTGAACAAATTGCTTCAGGGGTCAACAGTATGGGCGATAAAATACTAGAATATTATTATAGTCTAGTGTTTTATGCTTGTGCTCTGGTAAAAGAAATAAAATTAAAAGTAGCTTTGACCTTTATAAAAAGCAGATAGATATTAATTTCATATGGTTATAAATACTAATATTCTCTTATATGGTTGTAATTTTTTGTCGAAGCATTTGAGCAAATATTATTGCACAACTTCAAGAATTTAATACTGGCTTATTCAAGAACATGTACGTGAAAAACAGTTCATAATAACATCAGACAATAAAATTTACTGACACTTCGTTCGATGAAAGAAACATCAATCAACTTTTCCAATCAGCTTTAGTGTACAAACTTTTATGTACTCTCGCGCACAACTGTTTCAAGAGATATTATGAATACCTGACATGGAAAATGAATAATTTAATCAAGGTCGTATTGGACCAAATTTGTCCTTAAAGCATTTGGTCATGTACTCAGAATATTCAATCAATGTCTCTGAAAAGTAACCCAGTGTAATATTATCCCATTGTTCGAATAAAGTGCCAACCATTTACACCACTGACGATAGAAGTTTAAATTTGAATCTGAATTTCTGCCCCACAACTTCCCTACAAGTGTTTTATTGAAAATTAGCTGTTGTATTAAACTCTCCTAGGTTTGATAATATTCGTATGTTTCTCAGTTAAAGATTTTGCCTTTTGGTAGCATGAATGAGTTCATCATCATTGTAAATTCCAAAAGTGTTTAAATGAAATGTCATTGACAGTACTGTAACAATAAAATGTACTGAAAACACATCTATTGAGTGGCAGTAATCCGACCATTGATTGTGATAACATAGTCAACTAAATGTTACCAGATAGGCTGGCAAATCATGGATTAAACTTCCGGTGTAGTTGTTGGAAACATGGATCCTGAGTTGTAGGTTTCCATTCTTAGACACGTACGTACGAGTAAGCTCATGGGAAATGATAGTCTATTGGACCATAGCATTCTTGCATACTTCAATTATCCAAATTTTGCAATGATTATTTTTCTTTTCTTTTCTAAGAGTGGGAATCTAAGTTATAAAATATTCCTCTTGAAATTGCGGCTCGGCCATAAGAAATTAGATTATAGAGCGTCCATGGTATTACACGTGTCGAAGCGTCGTCTAAGCTTAAACTGAATTTACTTTAGCTACTTTTACTTATGAAAACTTTTGAAATGCTTTTCCAATTTAGAGGCAAAATGCTTGGACACAATACCGTGATTGTTTTTAATGTTTTTGAACGTCTGTCGATAACTTCAATTGCGTTGCTTCAAATAACCCAAAAACATGTTTTAGACAATGAAAGGCGATGCTGTACGGAGTGAACAGTGTTCGGCTCTCACCGATCTGTGGATATCACACCCGTGTCCCATAATACTTTGAAGACACAATGAATGACACAATGACACAGTGAAGACACAAGACACAATGTACCGCGTTGAAAAGAACTTACCTGTCGATGTATGGTACTTACGCATTGTCTCCTGATGCTTTAGTCTGAAACTGTACATCTGGCTTTCGAGACATATATTGAAAATTTTAATTATTCCTTTAGAAAGAACGATTTTTCATACGTCAAATACCTACATATGTACAAATTAAAATGCATCCTTTCCAAAAAACAATCTCAAATTATTTAAAATATAGGTAAATTCAATATTCACATATCTCTGTACGTAGTTAGAATTTTATGACTAAGAAACGCTATTAGAGCACAGCGTAGAAAGCTTACAGCAATGAGTATCTCCAATTTCAACAGACACAGCTATATTTTAAATTTTACTTTCAAAGAACGTGCATCCAATAGAGCGCTCCAGCCTTGCAGTGATCAAAGCACCTATTCCTAGCGACGTCAGCCTCTCGAGCAAGGAATTGCCTACTATTGCGTTTGCTCCCTTAGGAACAATCGCAACGCTGCTCAACCCTTTCACCCCGGAGTATACATTTCATAACCAGATCTTTTACTATCATACATATGTGTGCGATCCAGGGTGAATGGGTTAAACCTCATCAACCTTCATCAGGCCAAGGATAAACATCCTAAATATATGTTATTCACATCTATTGAAATTCAAGGGTTTGCAGAACACATTCAAAATTGTCATATCATTTCGAATAGAATTAAGTACCATATATTAGTGCCAATCATAATAATTCATAAATATCACTAACAACATCAGGTTTTCACATCTATTCAGAAATTCAGATTAATTAAAGTTTTTTATAGTTTTTCAGTTTCGCCTATCACGCTTAAAAAAGTCTATCAAAAAAGTTATTTTATGTTTGACATAAAAAGTATTGATAAGGGAGATGAAGTGAGAGTGAGATCATACAAAACTTCAATATCACCTATTTTACTCTCACACGAATCATCCTGGAACGTCGCTAACACTACAGCTTGATTCAGAATAACATTGGAAGTTCAACCAAAAAGCCAAACTTTTTCTGTGGAGTTTTAACGGTATAATGAAACTGTGACTGCTTCTTATTCATAATATTCTTTCACTTTTATTAGATCGTTATTACAAACAACAATAGGTTGGGCCTGATACTTTTAAAAACTCTGTGTGTTTATTTGAAGCCTCTCAAAATGGAGGAAACCTCAATAAAAGTAACAATGCACAGCTGCGATGCACTCCTTGCATTCCCTCCCATTAATTTGAGGGTTGTGAGAATTCATTTATTTTCTCCTAAGAACGCGGTAATTTTTTGGGAGTTTCACAAAGAAATGTGTTTTATGGTTTATGTGTAACAGACCAGTGCGTTTAGCGAACATTTACTATAGGAAAAGTTTGCGGGTGCAGCCGTCGAGTAATGGTGAGATACAGAGAGGTAATAAAGGTGCCTGCTGTAGTACCTGCATTACCTAACTTGAGCCCTAACTGCGCTATGGTTTTGGGGCGCAATCTCGTGTTGCTACGTCCAGTTTTTCTAATCTCAAAGAAAGAAAACATTTTTTTAGTCACGAGTGCAGTGCTTTTAGCACGGACAATGCAAACAACGCAAAAGGTACGCAATTTGTGATTGTTTCATGAATTTAGAAAATTGTTACTTTTTCCTACATGCGATTTCTATTAAATTAAGCTGTACATGTATACATATACATTTATCAAGAGTAAGGAAAACAACTTCTACTTTTCAGTAACAATAGCATAGAACACTAAGTGTTCCATAGAATCTGCACTGAGTATTTCAACTATAAAATAATTTTTTTGATTCTCTATCGGGATTAAAAATATTTGTGCCTCTAACCAAACGATGTCCCAGGAGTTTGAAAAACGAGCTAGAATTTGTCTAGATATTTTTAAATGAAACCGTAAATGGCTCAAAACAAGTTTTGAAATTTTCAGGGGACTATGAGTTCAGCGATTCTTTTTTACCTGCTCAATGTGCCTTCCTCCACGACTGCTGTGCATTCTGAGGCTCATCATCAATGTACACTGCAGGCTCATCAATGTACACCGCACAGACTCATCAATGTACACTGCACAGACTCACCAATGTACACTGCACAGACTCACCAATGTTCACTGCACAGACTCATCAGTGTGCTAGTTTTCGCCCGTACCCTCCCTTTGATGTGCTCGTGTGTTTGGGTCTGACTCTACAAACACATCAATGTGCTAGTTTATTTCTCGAGTATTTTTCTAAGAATTTATTTGTGTATTTGTGAAGTGATCGAATTAGGTAAATACTCAAATGCTCTGAAGGAAATAGGCGCTATCAGTAAACCGTTTTCTTTGTAATGTGCATCCAAATTTCTTATGTAATGATTTTTAATTATATAATATATTAAAGAATTATTCATGTCCATCAATTAGGAACCGTCTGTGTTATGAAATAATATCGTTTTCTACAAAAATCTTCTGAACAATTTTCGTTTTTACATGTAAATCTTCCGCAATTATGCCATCGATTTGCTGGCTTAAAGTGAAGCACAATTCCAGGATCCAGCTTTCCTGTTATTTTGCAAGCGTGAAATTCTTGTTTGAGTGGCTGAAATAAAACACAGTCCAAATTTAGAGCTTTGATGTCAAACAATTTGCTCAGACCTGTAAAAATCAATCAATAGATGAGAATCTAAATTCCTTCTATGAACTTTCTACGCTCCTGTGGTTTTTATTTGTCTGACCTGCATATAGAGCGCTTTCTGTCAAAACGTTAGGGCGTCTTATATTCCGATAACTGAAAACAAATTGCTTTACTGGGCGGTGAAACTCTCATCTACGTTCTATATTGAGTAATTCTTATTCCAATCTCTCAAAATTGAAAAGTCAAGCTTGTATGCGAACAATTTCGGCAAAATAATTTTCATTTGCTCGAGGCAAATAAACTGAAAGCTGGAATACGAATCTTCTATAGAAAATCCCAAGGAAATCACAGATGCAGCTTTTCAACGTATCTCCTGCCAAGGCATAGCTGTAAATTATAAAGCTCTGACCAAATTTTAGACGAAATCTATTAACACCTCGTTCATTTTAGTACTGGAGAATATGATTGGTTGCATGGCCGTCCACCGTAAATCAATTTAAAAGTTTGTTGTTCACTAGTAATGGCTTTAGGAGTATAAAAATTCGTTCAAGCTTTCTTCATTCAATGGCTCATTCATTAGCGGAAATCACTGTAGTTTCCCTAGCAAATCAAATGAAGTTGTGGAAAAAGCACTCCATTTGTGCATATCATATGTCCAAGGTTGCTTCCAATTGTTTAATTTAGACATTTTTTAACTTTGATATTCTTACTAACGAATACATTTTATCATAGGTAACTATTTACACACTTTGGAACGAAGCCATTATTTTATACACATGTTTGGAGAAAATTAGACGCTACCATTGTAGAATCTGTTTTCGGAAGTAAAAACATTGTTGACGTAATAATTCTATCAAATAACAAAGTACAGCTTTTTAAAAATTGCAAGCATGGAGCGCTGGAAATATTCAGACATGCATTGAGCTGTAGAATATAACATTAATATATTTGCAATATAGTTATATTCAAAATGGTTGATTTGGAAGCTCTATAATATGTGTTAAAAGGACTTCGTTATTGCAAGAAGCTTTGAAACAACAGTTTTCATTTCTGAAACACTGTTTAGAACATTAACGTACCGTCTTTCACGTTAATGTTTATATAGTATTTTATAAGTTAGAGACACTTTGAGGAACGCATAATAGATATCAGCAAAATAAAGAAGCTGGAGAAATTATAAAGAAATCGCATAAAATAATTTTGCTAATTAAAATATTTGGATGACTCATTTCCTTTTCAGATAGTACAGAATAATGTTGGAGAAATAAATTCAAACACGTAGTTTGTAGTCAAATAAGTATTCGTAACGTTCTACAAAAAGTTTATTTCACGAGATGTACTACATTTAGCAATGTAAGAATGCAGCAAAACTTTGAGGAAATAAAGTCTGTATAAATCTGTAACAAAAAATGTATTCTCTTAGAAAACGTATACTAAACATTTAAATGACAGCGAATTTTTTTTCAAGTAACTTACATACATACCCTACATTCTGTGATTCAGATGCTTATAGATTGTTGTTAAAGAAGTGAGGGAGCTTACGATGTGATATCAATACTACAGGAAATCATTCTGTCACAACGAAGCAACAAGTAAGCATCTCTCCTGTGCATCACTGCGTCAGAGGTAAAACAAGTCCCTCTCTTCACCTCCGAAACAAGATTGTGAAACAGTGTGAGACCAGCAAACGTGTAGGAAGATTTTAATGCAGTTGAGCTTGTCCCTAAGTTCTGTGTAGTCCACAATCAAATAGTTGGAGGAACGAAGGGTAGTTTCCTTCAAAGAAAGGATGAGTGGTTCGAAGAATATAATTCCTCGTTCCATCGCTAAACTGAAGAGAATTCTACAGAAAACGTAATACTAAGAATAGGGTTTGATGAAATGAAATTCATTGGATATAACATCACACGGTTGACTGAAACCAATAAACTACAAGTGAAAGGACTCAACAAGTATCATGTTATGAAAAATCTTCCTCTAAAGATAAAGCACCTTCGCGATCATGAATGAATATTTACAGAAAAGTTATACAAAGAAAATAATTACTTCGAGAAAAGTGCTGTGGTCAAATAAGCATAGTAATAATTTGGAAACAAGTACAATCATATGGTCTGGTGAGAATTCAATTTTACCTACAAGTCTGAGGAACACTATATCAACGATGAAACATGTGTGTCTTTTTTGATAGGTGTGATTTTAGTAAACCCACAATTCTTTTAAAGGTATAAATGTATTTATTTTGTTGTTTTCATATGACTTGAAGAACAAGGTTTTTGCGTCACTTACAAGCATTTTTCAATAAAACTTGCAATTGTCTGGCGCCTTTCAGTACAAATACTTAGCAGCAATAATTCACACCCAGGTCAGTTTTGTTCAATTTACCTGTAATGTGCGATCTCTTCCACAAAAATTAGTTCTAACTGTCGATCGCTGCTTTGAAGAAATTTAGAAATCAGATCATGGCTCCTGAAGTGATCTCACGATCGTATCATATTAAGGCTTGTGTATTGCACGGCATTTATTTAAGAACGAGCAGTCATTCCTGAAACGATTCATAAACAGTTTTGTCTGCCTTCCTGCTCTTGTGTTATGGTATTGTGCTACTTCTCTAGCTAAGCATCATAAATGAACGAATATATGTGCCAAAATTTTATGTTATACGTACTGTATGTGAGGTCATTCAACTTTTGTACGTTGGTTTTTTTACTAATCAAACTTTTTGTAACTCTTTTCGTTTTTCATTTGATGAAAATATTTATACCAAACACCAGCCATATTTTAACGTTTATCCAGGTCTAATTTGCTAAGCATACATAATTATCTCCAATTTTAATTGAAATGATTCTTATGAAGCTCAAAATAACTGAATCCTTCGACCGACTAAATTGCAATCAAATTTTTTGTTGGTCAGAGCGCCATCGCTCGTCAGCCGTGCGAACGGCTGATCGTGTCTCCTCGGCGCCAGATCATCATGGAAGGAGCATTGCATCTCCTCGACAACAACAAGCCGCAGGAGATGTACGTCATTCTTTTTGACGACATGCTCCTCATCACCAGGAGGAAGAAAGGGCTCAGTAAAAAGGTGGGCAAGGGGTCCTGTAGTGAGCCTCTTTTGCGGGACAGCAGTAGTATCGTTGGTAGTGTTGAAGTAGCACATAGTCTACGGATTTTACAACGAGTATTTGATTAATAAAGCGTCTGATGAAAGACAAAATACAGGGTGCGGCAACACACTTTTCTTTTTTTAAAACAAAGCGCTTTGAAAAAGGAAATGATGTTATCACACCCTGTAGTATCTCAACAATGCCTGACCCATTCGGTACAATCTTTTACTCAGATGTTTCTGGAAAAATGAAGTACGTGTACGTAAAATTAGCAAGGCACTTATGAATTCATTGTAGACGCATACAGTTTCTTCAATTAAAGTACAAAAGTGGTCACTTTTGCTACTGCTAAGTACAAGATTTTTCATTGTTCTCTCAAATATTTCATACTAGGCTGTTCGCTAATATTTTTCGTATCAAGCACTTGCCATCATGAACATATTTTTTCAGAGTTGGTCTTTATCTATTGTGATGAGTCTTCTTTTATTAATTAGTGCATGTCTACTTGCTAATTGTACCAAAAACCGTACTTTTGTTACTTCTATTAAAACGATGCAAATTCTGATAAGGCTTCACAGCTCAAGTAACTCGTCTTCAATATGGAAAACAGCATTTGATTCGATTTAGACTTTTATTATTGTTACACCACTTCTTTGCTTTGAATGGCACAGTCGCTCAGATTTTCATTAGACCGAGCCCCTACCAGCAGCGAGAGCAGTGGGTCCTCAGCTTACTCTGGCTTAGACTAATGAGTTAATTCCTTAGGCTTATGAGACTGAATACGATTGGTTTTTACACTAATTTCATTCACAGATTCCTCATTAATTTTTTTGAGACTGTACGACGACTTTCTTATCACTTTAG
Source organism: Trinorchestia longiramus (assembly GCA_006783055.1). NCBI lineage: Eukaryota > Metazoa > Arthropoda > Malacostraca > Amphipoda > Talitridae > Trinorchestia > Trinorchestia longiramus. The sequence continues at coordinate 92,780 of VCRD01001202.1, read as the reverse complement.
GAATTTTAAGGTTCTATATTAATTGAAAATCTTTGTTCAAATGTATTATAAATTATGTGATTAAGATCAGCAAATTTCGTATAATGAACTATGAGTTATGTAATTAAAATTAACAAATAATGGCTAAGTGGACTGTAAATAGCATAATTATTCTCAACTGACCAATGAATTTTGAAACATTAATGCATACTCGTAGATTCCCTATAGCACTTAATATTTTTCATTATAGACTTATATTAAGCACTTTGATTATACGTAAATCTAACATGCTAGCAGCTGGGAAATCCATGATTGCTGATGAGATAAATTATTCATGAAATAATCTCTGGAGAACGCTATGCTCTATGTTAAAGCTTACCCTAATCAGCATTTCCTCTATAAACTAAGATCTCAGCTCTTGCAATTGCTTAGAAAAAGATACACACAAACTTGCATCTCTCGTGTTGAAAATTGTTCAGCAGGCAAGAAAAAATTCAACCCTGTTCTCAACATCGTCGAAAGTTCACTGGCACATCTATGTCAATATTTTGTTTTACTTAGTTTCAAATTTTTCTGACGGTCTTGAAATCTTGTGCAGTATTACTCGAAATTCATTCCTAACATGTATGGTTGCTAGGTCATAAAGAAAAGTAATCTAACTCTTTAAACAAATTCGCCTAATGTGTACCTACTTACGGAGCGAAAAAATATCATCATTTATTAAGAACTTTTTTGCTTGCACTGACAACTTTGCCATAATTTTCCTAAGGCCTCAATGAATGTAACCCAGCTAGCAAAAGAAAAATAGAAATTTGAGATGCTAAAATCTGGGAAGTTTATGGAGTAATAACTGATTTCATGTCTACCCAGACAACGAAGAAATTTATGAAGAAATTTTTTCTAGGAAATTTTAGGAACAGAGAATTTTTTTCTTTATGTTTACTTTGTAAGGAGAGTAAAATTAGTTCCTAGTATATTTCTCGTAATGCTTCTAGTAAAACTTGTGCGTTGAAATACAAATCAAGCGGTTCTACTTTAACAATCTATGATGCAAGCTTGAACTGAGTCTCATTTTAATTTGCCACTTACATTTTAAAGTTGAAAGCTCAGACCTTTAAGGGCTGTTTGACAACCCAAGCGTGAGTGTTTTCATCTATGCTCAGCATAGTTAGCGCAGCTCAATTTGCTGTTTTCCTGATATTTTATTTTGGAGTCTAAAGCCGATCCTCATTACCGGCCCTAGTATTTCAAACGATGCCCTTACGTGCGCTCTGTAGTAGTTTCACAGCAAAATGTGAAGAATTTATCCCATTTCTCATGGAATTGATGTATTTTTTGAAAATGCGGTACGACGACTGCTTTAATTGCAGGATCATAACTGGCATAAAACTTTAACATTATGTTTCCTCTATCGCTAAAATGTTAGTCCTTATTGACTCACACAGAGAAAACAGTTACATATAACTTCAAATTCACCAAGCTAATAAAATTATGACTAATTTTGCAAACTTATGTGAACTTCTTCCCCCCATACTTCTTCCCTCTCCCTCCCCCTCATGTTAGGAGATCAAATATAATTTATTTTATTCAAATAATTGCGTAACAAGAATAGAAAATAAGACTAATGTTAGACATCTTGCATTGCTGGGCAATTAGACAGGAAGGATTATATCACAATCATCGCCACTAATAAAGAACTCTGTGTTTGCGTTTGACTAGGATTTACATTTGACTGAACTATGTTCGATTGAGTTCAAAATTTTATTAATTATTCCGTAGAAAAGTAATACTTGTGTAGGTGAACAAAACAATGAAACAAATAAAATTTAAAATAATGAGATGCATGTAATAGAAGTTATATCTAATTAATTCAGCTCTTAATTGCCTCCCGTTAACGAACTGGTCAAGCGAGTATGTGTGCTCACACTAGTCCCTCGCGTGCAGGTATGTGAAGGTGTGTGTGCAGGCGCACCTGCGTGTAAGACAAAATAGCTGTGCAAGCGTTACTCTACAAATATAGTGAAGTCATAAGCAGCGCTCAAGCATTACACTCTGGGGTAATGAGTATGTAGACTACAGATATAAGACAGCAAGAGTTGTCTCCTTCTGTAAGTACTGTACTCGGGTGCAATGTATACTTATCACCCATAGATGGAAGTCGAAAAAAATATATCTTCTCACTTTTTGAGATGTTCAAGCCCCGTTGAAGTCCTGTGCAGCTGTGCTCGGAATATATTGCAAATATTTCTACTAGCGGTGCTTCACAATACAAGTACTTATTTCCTGTTTATATCCAACAAATATAACCGCAACATCATGTAGCTGACAAAAATGAGCAATGCACGACGCAGGATTTCGAAATAAACAATCCTTAACTTTTACGATATATTTCTAGTGTTTGCAGTTTTAGTTTGGTGTTCAACTACTTCTGTTTTACTATACGACATTTTGTAGATCAATCTACTCAAAATGCATAACTCAAATTAGTAGACAACTTGACGTGCTGTTCGGAGAATATACAAAATAGTGTCTAAAGCGCAGTGATAACTTCTGTACGATAATTCACGCTCAGATTATGAAGGGTTTTTATTTATGTACAAAAGTTTTTCTGTTATAACGATTAATTTGCATTAAAGGTGGGCTTATAAATTTTCATCTCACACTCGTATTTTCCAAGCATGGATTATTGGTATTCGTTTTAAATAGGAGTCAACAATCGACATAGTGAACTAAGAACTATCATTTCAGTAGACATTTTTCATGATTGCTATTCCAACTGACCATGATACCATAGAAAATTTATGCTTCTATGGATGTATTTAACCACCCAACCACATTAAAGTCGATTTCATTTCCAGATTTGAACAATTAAGAATTGAAATCAGACAGAACACGTAAAGCCTAAGTGAATTATACATGAATTTTCCGAAATGATACCCTTTATAATACTCGTATATGAGTCTATTTCTACGAGAAGATTCATTGGCAAAAGTATCTTCAAATCTCAATAAGAAGAAAGTTCTCATGTTGATGGTAGTAAGATGTACATTTTGCTACTACAAAACTTTTGGTAGATATGACAACTTGCCTTTCTGAAACATGTATATACCCCCACTGCCTTTCTACGCTAAAGCACTTCATTGCGTTCAACCACCGATGGGTTGTGCTACATTCGCCCATCAGGAACCAACTCTGAACATCTTGTGCAGAAATCCTCGCTCTCCGAAAACTGGCCGTCGTCGTGTTCTCGTCCGTCTAGCGGGGAGTCGTCGATGCGCTACATCGTGTACAAGCAACCGCTGTCGCTGGACCGCTTCTTCCTGCACGATGTGCCCATGAACGAGGCCGTCACCGCTAAGCTGGAGTCTGCCTTCGTCATGGTCAACCTGAACAGATTCCAGCAAATCGTGGCTGTGTATACCTTCCTCGCACAGACCGACCAAGCTAAGGTGAGATACGAACGACACTTGAGCTCAAGGTCGTCAACATAATTATTTGATACGATGGTGTAGCCAGATTAACTATCTGGCTACACCAGTATCTAACTATTCAAATTATCCAGTACTGTAACTATTATTAACGATTATTACAGTACTATATCTATGATTAAGTATTCAAATCAGTGTTTGAATATAATTCTACAGATTTGACTGCCTTACTTTAAGTACGGTATAGGAATTTTAGTTGGGATTACACAGGTATGTGATATTCTCACCTCTTTAATTAATGATATCGAATGGAATATACAGCTAATTCTTAATTTAATTCTTTATCGGTCACGTATGGGCTGAAATTAGTTCCGATGTATTTTTATACTAAATTCACAACTCGCTGAATGAAAGACACATGGCCTTTCATCAGACACTGAGTAAATAACACACTCTTTACATGTATTTTTCCTAAAAAAATACATCATCAGAGCTGCTTTTGCTGTGCGAATTAGAAAGTGTAAGCATCATACCCAACTAGAAATTATTCACATTAGCTGTAAATACAGCCATGACTGTTCTATTACAAGGCAAAATTTTCAGTATTTTGAGTACCGTTAATACACGGGTATAGAAGAAAATTTAGAAGGGTGACCTAATAACTGCATCATTCATATAGATTGACTGAAATAAGTCAGAGCTTATTGATGATGGTTCTACTCTTCTAAAGCTTTGTCTCAGCGTGTCCTGCGTGCCCAGCAAACGTTTATTATATGTATAGAGTTTCCCTCGTTTCCTTGACTATTTTTCAGGAATATCTCAGTCGACTTTCAAGAAAGATTTGTGTTTTCTTACCTTGAACTGAATTCATTCTAGCAAACTTGGTTGCTGAAGCTGCGAGACACCCAAGACAAATGGAAGAGGACTCTCCAGAACACAGTCTTCAGGAATCATCACCGTCTCTCCGTGCCAGCTGCTTCCCCTCCCAAGCCACATCCCCTCGACCCCAAATCCTTCGCTTGAGTAGTATGATAGTTGTGACTTGTGACTAGGCGACTTGTGACTTCTATATCATAATGACTATTTTGTAACACTGGGACGAATTAAATGACTAGACAAGTTTATCTCAGCCTCAAATCATTCGGTCTGTTTATCGCTGCTGATTTCTGGTGGTGATCTGATCTCTGTACCACATCGCTGGTAAACAATTGCGTTTATTCTCAATTCTTCGTTGTGTCTTATAAATTCTAAAAAACATGCGTAATACTATTTCAAAATAATACATTTTATTCGTGAGTTCCTGATTGAAATGTATATAGTCATCGTTTACGCAAGTTTCGTTTAATTTCCTGATCTAAAAGAAACATTAAACGGGTTTTGCCAGTGCACATCCATTCCTGAGCTTCAGTGGTCAATGTTCCTAAATGTTATGTTGAGAAAACAATTACCTTTCGCTAACAAAGAATTGATGTAGCTATACTAATGCTTATCATTTGCATTGAGAAACTCTATTTGCCACGTGAACGAGCATTGAAAACAATTGAGTTAGAAAATTGTACTGTCGAACATGACGTTGACCAATCTTACATTGCAAAACTGTATTGTCTGTACAATACACATTGATCACAAAATAAATGGGACATTATTTGAATATATAAATCTGTACAAAAACTGACATGAAAATATCATGAATAAATAAACTGCTATTAATTTAAACTCTGCCTGCCTTAACGCAATATTAACCAAGCTTCTGCTTCATCTATCCCTATCATATGCAAGACGCTCGAGATGAAATTTAAGAAGGCTGTAAATTCGCTAAGAAAAACAAACATATTAGTGCTCGTGCTCGTAGTTTTCGACGGAGCCATGCTCTGAAGAGAAACGTGTTCTGGGTGGTACATGAGTTGGCTACCTGTAAGTAATACACTGTAAGAATATACCCTCCCTTGAAGAAACTCCTCGTTGTGGTCCGTGTGCAATATAATTAGCCCTCGTGTCAAGAGCTGTGTACTAATTAACTGTAAGGAAAATGGATCTGGCTGTTCCTTAGCTTGTAAGACTGGTGATCTCACTGGAACCCTGAAATTTCATTGTTAGCATTACCGTAGACTTTTAAACTTTTGTTGATTAGCTATCCAAAGTGTTTGAATAACAACTAAATTTTGATGGATTCCTCGCATTTCTGTTCTATAGAATTGCATCTCTTTGTAAACAATGACTGTATTTGTGGGTGTAAATAAATGTATGATATGTGCTACATCATTTATAATGTGTGATTAGAGTAGCCGGTACTATTGACCTTTATAATCATTACGATAGTAAAGTTACTGTTAATAGAGTATGTGTCGCTCGCGCTAGAAATCCTTCTACTTTTCTAACGCGGTAGAATTAAGGGAGTAAACTTCTTTTGAACTGTGGGATATTCACCATAAATTTAGCATTGACTATCGAAAAATTGTCCCTAGGATGATTTCGCTTTTTTTCAAAGATCCTTCCAGTATCATCCTAATAGCTGTTCGTACGTACTTATCTTATTCCTACCGAGCTTTCATGACACTTTTCATCATTTTCGGTTGAAGATGAGGACGGATCTCTGGGTAGATGTGTATGTTGACTCTAACCCTGCCAATTAAAGCGCTGCGAATCATGTATTGCTTCCCGCTGCTCTTTGTGAACTTTAAATCTACAATAGGTCTCTTAGACTATTTTGTTACTAGGAATTATCTATTTTTATACACTTCCCCTTGACCAATGTTTATCTGTGGAAGGGGAACAGAAGAATAGGATCGGTTAGACCCTTTGTACGTAGAACTTCCCTATGATGTTTCCACGAGGACGATCTTATTCTTCTTCATGTGATGTCACATAGCCCAGGTCGTACGTCTGTAAGGTGTGTTGTTTTCGTCGCTCTGGTCTGCCAGCTTAAATATACGTACTTTTATCTCCTGGAAATTTCTCTGCGTAGAATGTTCATACTGATGAGAAACAAAGTTATTTTTCTTCATGTTAGCCTGTTTACTGTTTCCTACATTCCAAACATGATTCTCATTACAAGATGTCAACACATTCCGCAGTTCCTGCTAAACATAAGTAGGTTTGTGTTTATTTCAATCCGTGGTCTAATATGATTTTAAACACGGCTCTTAGGTTGTGTAACCTACTTGATGGAAAGCAAAGAGGCAGCCAAAGCTCGCTTTTCGTCGAATGCTCGAGCAAAAGCCGATGAATTTGTTCAATAAGCAAAATTTTGACAGTTGTAGGTAAACAGGCGCAACTTTACATAAAGAGAGCGCGTCCTGCTTCTGTTTCCTTATAAGCTCTGAATAATGTTGATGACAAGCATGTAAAACTATATCACTAAAAATTAACATCTTGAGGAAGTCGGCTATTTTTAGTAATAATAATCAAATTTATCGAGAAATAACATTATCTAAATTTGTTTAGCAACCCTAAATAATCTATATCCGTGGTGCCTGATACATTCTTAACGTGTTTTTTATCTCCTCAACATCCAAATGGCGATCAACTTCTTCCCATTGGAACTTAATTAAATTACTATTTTTATTAACTCATTTATTGGATACATATCATTTCCTTTACTACCATTGACACTGAATGTTCATATTCAGAGATTAATTGCAACCAGTACTCTCCATGTAAAGTTGTAGAAGCTCTACCGAACACAGTGCTTAATTGAAGTTAGTTCTGGTAAAACTTTCATACCAGGTGTCAAAATTGCTTGAGATATGTATGTGACCTGCAATAATTTTCATACGAGCTTTACATTCATCCTACCTTTAAAATTATATCATGACACCTTTATATCGAGATCACTCCCAGGATATCATCATCTACTACAATGTAGCAGGAGCATTCAGATTTGCATAACCTTCCCAATCTTCATAAAATAATAATGGTGTTAGAATAAGTTTTTTGTTATTCGAGAAAATATTTCAGTAGAAACAATAGTTAAAGCATTAAATTCGTTAAAAAACATCTATGTTAATATTATTAAATGTTTAAACTATGCGTAGGTAACGTTCTCAAGATATATAATGTTTACAAAATTACTTATTGTCGTTTGAGATAAACATTTTAAATCATTCCAGTAGTCCATAAAGTTGTCAAGGAAATATTGTGCAAAATTCCTCTTGGTTGTGCAGAAAACAATTATTAGCACAATAAAATAATGTGAAGTAGCACAATTAAATGCTATTCCACAAGTTTTCCATTCAGCATCATTCAAATCTCGAACTTTTGATCTCAAATATTGCAGAATGTCTCCTGAGTTACACAAATCATGCAGAAAAAGCAATCCAAGAATCCATAGTTACTTCTTTTCTCGAAAATGAGATAAAATTCAAAGAATACTCGGCGTCTGTCGCGTTTCAACTATTGACTATATTTGCTAAATATTCCGAGTCAAAGTCTAATCTTTATTTACTTTTCAAGCAGCAATGTTCTGTTGTCGGTACTGTAATTATGGTTCATATATTACAACTGTGATTTGGTACCCTTGATATCGTAAGTCATTACTCGTTGACTTTCGAAACGCTTAGTGTATATCTATTAGGAATTGACTGCAAATTTTCAACCTTTGCCGTTGTTAGAACTTCCATCAACCAAGATGCTTCTTAAATGATCCTTCTGAAACGCTAAACACTAAATTCATTTACGTCAACATAGTCGCGGAGATGCTGACGATCTACTACCAGTTTTCTATCAATTATTATTTATTATAAAATCACACTTGAAATCCTCATCTCGTCGTTACGATCTAGGAGACAATGATAGAGTAGAAGTAAGTTTCCCACGACTAGCCTGGACCCGAGCTTTCATATAAACCTCACGCTCATGCGACCTTTTCAAATACTTCTTTGAAACTGCAGTTTCCTATGAAAACCTCATAAAGCTCTCTAATTCTATTCTCTCTAAGACTTTGGTACGAATGTGATAGGTTAAGCAGAGCACAATACCAGTTGCTAGTCAGCGCTAGTTTGTAGAGGGGTGAGGTCATTCCTTCTCTGGACGCATCCCTCTGGGGAGACCGGATGCGCTCAGTGAACAACCCCTCACCCCACGCAGGAGGTAGATAGTAGGTATCATAGATACTCAGCACAGGTGCTAGGTATCATAGATCCTCAAGCTGGCACTCTCGGTATCATAGATACTAATATCGCTCACCTCTGTCGTAGAGCGAGTTACTTTCCCAGTGCTGCAATGCCAGTACCGCGTCAAGAATTGTGAAACAAACGAAATTTTCAGCATGACTCGTACTATTAAAACACATTTAGTTATCTTTGTTCGTACAGCATGGGTTAAATCCTGCTTATGACTTCCTAAATGAACCTAGTTTAATTATTTTATAGAAGCTCTTATCCGTGACAGACCCTTTGTATATGTCACCCTTAAGATTAACTTCTCATTTGTATTTAGCAAGCTGAGTTCCTGCAACCCCATTTCTTTAATATCTAGATCTCTAATAACCCTTCATATGTATCAAATTTGTGTTTTGATATAAAGTTTTTATAGACCATCATAACTTGCCAAGGAGTTCTTCAGTTACTATTTTGCTAAAGAAACTTAAATCAAATTCTATTCCTACACCAGTGAAGTATCAAATTACCGGTTTTTAGAACTCTATTGATCAAAAATATTTTTTGTGACTGATTTTCGGCAGGATCAAAGCCTCATGAGCAATTAAACCTGTAGCTGCTACGAACGCAAATATGTTAATAAATTTATCTATATATTTAAAGCTGTTTATTTATGTCGTTTAAGAATAAGTTTATTTCACGTTTATGTAGAGTAAATTTGTTTTATCACTTATCATGAATGTTTTTGTGATGTACTGGTGGAGTTATTGCCTACGTGAGATGTATTCTGAACGTTGTTAGAGTGAACAGGTAATGCTTTAGAATCATTGGAGATGTACTCCAGATTTGCGGTGTGTGTGCTCCTTCTTGGAGTGTGAAGCACGACATGGACTCTGGAGATAACAGTAACTGCAGTGTCTACTGCCAAATATTGTTCTCTTCTAAACCAGGTCAGCAACACGTTCGCTTTGTGCTCCAAGTCAGCAACACGTCTACCGTGTGCTCTGAGTCAGCAACACGTCTACCGTGTGCTTCGAGTCAGCAACACGTCTACCGTGTGCTCTGAGTCAGCAACACGTCTACCGTGTGCTCCGAGTCAGCAACACGTCTACCGTGTGCACCGAGTCAGCAACACGTCTACCGTGTGCTCCGAGTCAGCAACACGTCTACCGTGTGCACCGAGTCAGCAACACGTCTACCGTGTGCTCCGAGTCAGCAACACGTCTACCGTGTGTAGAGATAAATGCATTGCAGGCCTCATAACTAAAGTTCAAATCTCGTTTTTAATTTTGGTCAACTTGGATCTTGCCTGGCTGCTCCAGCTGGACTTTTGGTGGCTTTCAACATTCCTAGTCGCTGGTGTGAACATTTTCATAAGAAACAGGAGCCCATTATCTATTGACGGATGAAAATTTATGACCAGGGTAGAATAATTTTTACCTTGAAGGTTCCTTATAATTTATTCTTGTAGAAAATTTATAGATTAAATAAAAAATTCAGTTTCACTAGGCATCCGATTTTTTCCGTTAAAATATTGACAGCATGTGAAAGAAACATTTAAATTACAAGCAGCCGTTTAGTTTTCGTAAAGAAAACTTACAGCCTTAGTGCAAGTTTTTAAGTTGAATATATTTTCTCTTTCTCTAGGTTTAGGAAAATATTCATCAAATGTTTAGCCTCATATATATGTATGATGTACAGGATATCCACAAAAAACATTCCTTGATTTCAATACCTGATAGTACCTAAACTAATTTAGTTATCTTCCTAAGCCTCTGGTGAACCGCTTTTCTAACAACAGTCATTTGATTTTTCGTTAGTTGATCAGTCATCATCAACCCCAAAAATACAGAAATGCTAACAAATCTACGATAACCACCTCTCTACAGCGAAGCAGATCGTGTGCGCTGAAATATGTGAGAACAAACCTTGTTGTGACCATTCAACTTGCTTTCAAACTCAACTACAGCACGGTTCCATTTACTACCAAAACTATTCGAAATGCTGCGACGATTTTAGTCAGAGAAGATGTGTCTTTGATCAGACGAAGAAACAATCTCGTCGCCATCAGTATCAGAGGAAGTTGTTGAGTGAATAAGAGAGTTTTTCGTGCTCAGTCTGCGTATGTTTGCAACGTCAGTCCAAACACGATGCAAAGAGTCTGCCCATAGGGCCTTTAATGCTCACTCTTACCACATAAAACAATAAAATCTTGCACCCATACCGATTAATTGAGGAAGATCATTCTTATAAAGTTACATGTCATGTCTGCCTCATATCAGGGAGTGTTTTTGCGGTCATCTTGCAGTACTATGTTTCAGTATTTATGTTCTTCATGTGTCCCGTTTAACCCACAGTGACTGGGTGCACATAGGAATGTGAAGTCATTGGAGTGTGAAGTAAGTTTGTCTCGAAACTAAAGTAAGACGACAGTAACATACTGACTGCGGTGCAGCGAATTCCCATACGTTTATCAAGTTTTTGAACTGACAGTTAACGATAAAATTACTTGTACACCCACTTATGTTCAATCGTTTAGGTCATTTCTCAAAATTTAATGCTCGTTTGAGTCCTAAATCTTTATAAGTTATTAAATATATGAAATAAAATTTGAAATAAAAAATAGGCCTACCCTGTCTATTGACATCTGGGGCACTAATTCAACTTCAATTGCTTTCATGAATAAATTTCAAATTGTCATGTCTTCATCGACCGCAAGGAAATAATTAAATTTTAAGCATCATATTATGAGTCGTCGTACAATGAACAGCCCTAGAGAGTTTTTACATGCGCGAAAGCGTATTACAACAAGTTGTGTGCTACAACAACGAGTTGTGTGCTACAACAACGAGTTCTGTGCTAAAACAACAAGTCGTGTGCTACAACAACGAGTTGTGTGCTACAACAACGAGTTGTGTGCTACAACAACGAGTTCTGTGCTAAAACAACAAGTCGTGTGCTACAACAACGAGTTGTGTGCTACAACAACGAGTTGTGTACTACAACAACGAGTTGTGTGCTACATCAACAAGTTGTGTACAGTTTACCTCGTGAGAACAACTGTCCTTATCCACTTGATGTATTCTTGTGTTTTAGCTTTTGATAACACATTGTGACTTGATTTATAACGTTAGCATTATATCATAAACATATGTTAGTTCACTTTCGTTCTAATATATTTTACTGGGCGATCACACATGTTGACCTCATTCCGAGCAATTGAAATTTCTGAAGTTGTTATTTATTTCATCGACTTCACAAATGGAGACTAAGTAGGAGAGAAATTCGTTCAAAAATCCAATGCTCGTTACAGAAAATGTTTTGTACGAAAACTTTTATGAAAATGGTTAAATATTCCATTGTTTTTAATAGCAAGAGTTTATTACAGAGCACCAGAAACTTGTCTTTCGAATATCTTCTATGAAATATTGAATGTTTGGTTTTACAATCCGTCGTTTTTTATGAATGAATGTGATGGCAAACTCTGTATTGTATGATAAAAATGGCTATTTCACAATGTTAAATTTCCTATATGGCGGAGCCGATGATGTGTGATATCATGACCTTTCGATTTTGTTGCTTAATAAAGCTGATGTCTAATTCATTCACAGTATTTGAATCATCTCAGGCCTTCAAAACTGTCAGTGCAGACATTTTTTGAGTTCTTCGACACGTGATTTCTTGTTTTTTTATATTTGCGATATAAATTTTCCAAAATAAACTTTTATTCGAAAATATTTGAAAGAATTGTTTTCAATTTCTATACTCACAGAGTTTGAGTGAAAAATGACACTCGCAATATTCATAAAAAATTAATGAATTCGACTAACTTTCGTAGCAACTGGTGTATAGAACTTTATAGAATAATCATAAATTCGCTAATTTTTCTCAAATCGGTGGTAAATCAACCATGTCATTTTTACAAAAAATATCTTTGGAGCAACATTTCACAATTTCAGCACTGGTGGACTAAATTTGTTTGATGAAATTCCCATGTTTATTTTCAAGTAAACTTCAAGTTTTCTCATCTGCCCGTGAGAGATGACAATATAAAACAGACATTACCGCAGTTCTTCAAACAGAACTGCAAGTCTTCTTCTGCCTCAGACAATCAGTATGTTAAGAGTCTACAAGTATGGTGTCATGACTTCATAGCTTGAACATTATTAAGAATCTGAATATTTTTGAGTAATATTTAGTTTTACCATAGAATTTTGGTCTCTTGATTTAAAATATGGATGTATTTCTAAAGGTACTTCGTTTTTAAAGTCCCATCCTTCGTTTGAATTTGCTTCTGAATAGTAATAACATCTCAGTTTCCTACGTAATTGAGTATTAAAATACGCTTGTGGGCAGAGTCAGGGACGGTAAGTTGATACATTACGGTTTTTTTCACTTAGTTTGATTTTTGTCTTATGTTTGCACACATTTGTAAACTTTCCTTATTAACTAAAACAAGCTCAAAACGAAATGAATGGGATATTTTTGCAAGCGCACTATAATTATTTTTGCTCAAATGATCGGTTTGATTTAAACTGGGAATAATATTTTTCGCTTCTAGGGTAAGATGTTTTGTGTGTGTGTGTTTTTAATATTATTTATTTGGAGTTTTCCTTAAACAGTTGCTGATATCAGTTCAAATCGAATATTAGGCAGCAGTGTGTAGGCTTAGTGGTTCAATTGAAACAAACTGATGCGATGATATCTCAATATTCGTCGGTGTAATGAAGATGTTCCTAGACACATATGCATATGTAATGGGCTGGAAACTGTTTTAATGTTAATTTATCAGATCCCTGGAGAATACCAATAACTTGCACCCATAACATCAATGACTTGTAAAATCAGAGACTTTGTTAAACAGATCTGACGGTAGCAATGTTGTAGTATCAGTCTTTCTTTGCTAAATTTTGGTTGTGTGTTTTTTAACCGACTCAATATTCCACCTGTGTCAGTACTTAAAATCAGCAAAGATACTTTCGAGAAAATGTCGACGTGATCATTACAGCGTCATAAATTATTTTCCTAAGAAACTCGTGCAAGCCTCGTCAATCTACAGTGAATTCGTAAAGTTCAAATAAAATTGAACCAATTATTGCATTTGTTTCACATTTTCCATTGACACCTGCCAGAAAATGCAACACCGTTCATGTCAAAATACTGCCTATTTATTGCAAACATGATCTTATTTTTAAGTGCTCTCATAGTCTCCAGCAGTCATGGTCCAGAAGATGTAGTCTTACAACCTTGTACACGTGGATGTGTGTACATACATCTAATTGCAAGGATAAAATAATAGATTTCAATTTTAAGTAAATTCAATTCAGTTCTTAAAGTTCGATCCTGGATACTATGAAAAATCTTAATTTTTTTAGTACTAAATTTGTTTAAAAAATTTCAACATCTTGTTAGATTACAGAATTATTATTATTATTTCCCCACGCTGCACATGTTTTGGGCTACTGAACATGATGCCTATTATTTGGTATGCATTTAGTGCGAATGATTTGTGCGTAAGGTCATTGAATCGGCAGATATGTGGAAGACAGAAGACTAAAAGTAAGCTAGATGGAGTTAATACATTGATGGGATGAAAGACTATCTCTGTGAACAGGGATGGAATACAAGGACGTGGCAGGACTTAGTGACGTGTGAACCGGGGCTGCACCTGTGTAGCGTAAAGGTACCTGCTGCATGTGTCGGTGGTGAATGAGTCCGTTTCCCAAACTAATTACTTCGTTTCAAACAGATGCAGCTAGTTGTTTATCGGAAGTCATTTTGATATTATTAGATTATGTATTTTTGAGAAATTGATGAGATAGACACTGACTCGTTAAATGAATGTGTAAAAGTGAATGAACAAGCGCAGTTCATCTGATCACATTCGTACGAAGGATGAATACACTTCGTCCATAAGTAACTTATGGACACTACTTACCTACTACTTATCATAAATAATATGATGTAGGAATTAGGGAATACCGTGACAAACTGTGAACATTTCATGCGCTAAAAATGCTGAATGAGGTAAATCAATGTGAATTACTAAATAAGTTTTGCATTTTGCGAAAGGAAAGAAATGAAAAAAGACAATAAATTTTAGAAACATAGGTAGATGTTAGAGTGCATGTTATAATTTGAGGTCAATGTTTAGAAAAGATAATATGTTATATTCAATACACAAATTTACTGAAAAAGAACAAAATTTACTTTATGTTGGTGAATGAGTGTCAGTTTTTACTCGTGCCTTTGACCTCAGAGTAGGCTCAGTGATGGACACTAAATACATTAAATTTACTTAAATATAATGTATTTAAATACTGCTCAACACTGACTATGCCTACACGACGTCATGGCGTCACGCTCTGCAATTAATTTCAGAAGAGACACGTAGTAATCCTCTTCTGGATTTATAAAAAAGTAGCAATACTTAAAGTTTATTGAAAGTCCTCTACGGCATTAACAACGAAGAAATGGAGAGCTATAAAGTCTTCTTAAGAGACCTGTTGAGAGAGAGCATAAATAAACTTTCATCCTATTTCCATACCTATATAACTATTTAACGCATTTTAGCTCATCTACAGTACAAACCTTCAGTGTTCCTCTGCACTTTTGTTTATATTGACTGTATTGAAGTGTTTCAAAGTTTGCGGGAAGGTTGAACAAGTTTAACAAAGTCTCTCACAAATCCGTTTTCTGTCTTTCATAGTCATGTTAAAAACTATAAGTACGATGACAATAATACGCTGACAACCTATAATGCTGTAAAAAGTTTTACATGCCATTTTTTATGATACTATAAGGGAAACTATTTTATTCTAAGTTAATGGGGAGTTAAAGCTATGATTGTAACACCACCTACATGAGTTGTTGTTAAAAATAAGACGAATACGTTGTCTGTTCTGCATCATTATTATTCCGAGACACAGAGACACTCACACGATAGCAGAACATTATTATACAAGGACAGCCTAATACTCTAACAAATCCATGAGCACAGACGAACTGCCAACTGTGGACAGCTACGCTATGACGCGGAAAGGACAAATCACATCACCAGTTAGCAAAGAGATGCTGCACCCGAACGGAAAAATACTCGTAGTTAGGTACATTAAAAACACCTCTGAACTTTGCATCACAATAGTATACTCAAACGGTTCCTCACCGAATGAACACAACGATAATGCACACAAGAAATTCACGCATGCTTTAATTCATATCCAATACGGGATTATAGAATAAATTATTTCAGTAAAAGAAAACAGAACGATTCGAAATAATATGGAACTCTATTCAGGTCTTTATTACCTGAAATTCAATATCAGAAAAATGAAAACATTAGGGATATTTCCCCCTTTAGGAAAAATATTCATGCCCAGAATTCAGGTGTCAAAATCTACATCGGAAAGGGAATTTTTGGCAATTTCTGAAATGTGTGGAAAATCAGCTCCTATCAACTATAATTTTTCTAAGAAATGCATTGCACAATTATAAGGTGTCAGTAAGTTATAATGACATGAGAGAGGTTTGTCAAGTGGCATCTGCCTTTGTGTGGTTGCATTCAAGAACCAAACGTGTATGGTTGTTTCTCATGAAAATATTGAAGTTTTAACAAATAAATTAAATATATAATAAGTACATTTGCATATACACAAAATATACATTTATACATTGTATTTATATAGTGTAGATCAATAATATGCAAGAAAAACCGTTGTGTATGTATGATATCTACTGTTTATTTATTTGTAAATACTTATATTTCCTCTCCCCCTTGCTGGTGACTTATACAGGGGAAATGAATTTCAAACAAGCTGTGACTAAGGAGCTGAATCAAAAATTTCATCATGACAGAAGTATTGACTTCTCATTGGAACGGAAATACATGTATTTTAAGCATTATATTATGAACACCAACTGTGCGGATTACTACAAAATACGTGATTTTTTCGTTACTGACCTCCTTCCCCTCCAATACACCGAAGCTCCTCCGGAAAAGAGGTTTCGACTGGCAGATGAAAAAAAATGATTGAAAACACGTGAATTTTTTCCCGGACGGGTATACTAGTGCTCTGGTAACGAAGAAGTACGTACTGTTGCATTTACTTCACATCATTTAATACTTAAAACATCATTAACGCTGTTGATGAATGGCACAATTTTTCCACACACATTCGTGACTACTTAAGATCAGACGTAGCTCACAACTCGCCGTGCATTATATTTAGCTTATGTCGACCACGTCCACGGCGTCGACATGATCACAATTCACGGCTCTCTGTTCGACGAGACTTGGTAGACCTCGTGGTGGAAGCCACCGAGGTAATCCCTTCAGTTGCGGCCTCCACACGGGGACCATCTGATCTAGAATTTACAGCACCTTCGAACTCAGAATTTATGTGTCCGTGTTGTAAATGTTTTCGTAACACTATTCGTGCCACATGGAAGGTCTCCTTCAAAGGCTTGTGTGTTACCGCGTGGGATTCCATGTCAGGTTCCCTGCTATGGCAGACTCCTCGGATGTTTTTATTGTGGAAATATAATTGTATGCTTCAGGAGACAAAGTCTTTGAACCAAAGAAAAATAACAAGCTAGTAGCTTCCACGACTTCACAACTTTGACTCAAAAACAAGAAAATAAATTAAACTAAATCCAGCAGGCTGCAGACTCACACACAAATTTCTATCGTTAGGATCTCAACAGAAAGGCCTGCATTGTTGTTCTAGCACGTCAGTCTGTCAACACTTTGCAAAGAAAATAATATTCTCTGTTTGAGCATTAAAACTCTTTCTGTATGATGTACATAGACAAGAATGTTCAAAATAATAAACAATCAGTTAATGAATACTCTTTACTAGAATGCTGCCAGTATTATAAAGGAGAACAAATCCTTCATGATAGTTTGTTCGAGGAATAAGACGTTGTCTCTGAATCACATTCCAAGAGCTAAAGATGAGCGACTTACAAGGTGCATTTGAGTTGGAGCACCTCCAATGATTTTTCTCAGAACTGAATACGCGTACACTCGGTGTGAATCTATAACTGAGATGCCAGCAGTGTGAGGCACACAGAACTTTAGTAGCAGCAGCGAGACTGAGAACTGTTTTTGATCCTTAAAATGCTGACGTTTTCATTACAAGAGCAGCGTGTAATTATGCGTTTTCCTCATTTGAGTAATGTGACACCGATGACAATTTATCACCAGATGAGTGATACATGTGGTGTGGTGTCATGAGTGTGTCTGATGAGCATTCGTGGATGCAACAGTTCAAAGAAGGCAGAACGTCGGCCTCGCACCAGCCAGTCTGACGACATGATCAAGCGAGTAGAGAAAGTTGTTCTAGAGGATCATCTAATGAATTTGGAATACATTGCCTCCAAATTTGGCATTTCCGTAGGATTTGTGCACACAATCCTGCATGAAGACATGAAAATGCGAAAAGACTCCTCTAGGTGGGTGTCTCGAATGCTGACGGACGACTACAAGTCTGCACATGTGGCATGTTACCAGGCAATGTTGACGCGTGATGACAGCATGAATGAGACTTCCCTTTCACTGATTGGGACATGGAAGCTGTTTTTCAATCTTAGCACGAAGCACTTGTCAGCTCAATGGAAGCACAGATACAGACGCCATACGCTATTTTAGGCATGAAAAAGTCTTCACTCTCGCCTCTGTTACTAAATTTCTGTGTACCGTGCAGTGTTCCCAACTCTGTGACGCATTCAGAACGAGTGCACGCTTATTTTAAAACTTCATGTTTCTATCTGTTTCCAGTCCTCAGAAAAAACATCAGAGGTGTTGTAACTTGAGTGCTCCTCGTACTTCATGAATACCCTCAAAATTTTTATTCTGGCTTTAATCCATCCTACATTCTTATCATTATCTTTTCACTAAACGTATATTTGAACACTAAGACTTGTATCTACTGCCCAGCTGCACGTCGTGATAGATCAGGGCGTTTGAATGGACTGAAGCGCCGAGACCGACGACGATCGAAACGTAGTGACTGCTGGAGAGCAGATCCCGTGGATTTGTGCTGATGGAAAAGGCATTACGGTGAGTGGGGGTGCCTGCAGCTGGTGCTCTGTGTTACTGCAATGAGCGCAAAGATAACACAGCTCAATAGCTTCTATCATCTTCTTAATTAAGAGCTCCTGAAGCACCCGTGAAGCAGATGTACATCTACAACAATGGTAGAAACTACAGATGTTGGATGAGCAGGGATTGAAAAGAAACAGAAACTTGCTTTGTTGTAATTACTGAATAAATATTTCGCACAAAATCAGTATGAATTACTTTAGTCACGTGATACACATACATTGATCACCAGATTTAGAAAATATTTTTGAAACATTGCAGAAGCTGAAGTCGATTGATCAACTCAAATATTGGTCTGAAAATACTCAATTTTTATACGTTCGATTCAGTTTAGTTCATTTAGTTTAGTTTAGTTGTTCATACGCTCAGGTATTTTTTCAATTCATTTGATGATTTTTACCGAAACTGAAAATTTGTTAATGAAGTTTGTCATACCTACATACTTGATACAAAAGTAAATCTACTTGGTAGAAAAGAATGTTTTTAGAGTTGCTTGAATCGCTATGCAGTTTACATAATAAATGCTAAGACGTCACATATAAAGAACTAAACAACACCCCTGAAGTGATATTAAATAAAGGAAAAATTGCAAAACACGGTTAAAAGTATACGCAACTCTGAAAACTGCGTTGCAAATGTGACGCAATTCGTATAGTTGCTTAAAAAGAGACTGTATTCACCAATTCATTCATCAAATATCTTTTAATATTTTGAGTGATCATCTCCCTGATAATATTCCACGACCTCCAGCTCAGTGTCTCAGGAGCCTTGCTGACAATAAGCCTATTGGTGCCTGCAACTATGAACTCCTTATCCCATTATATGTCTGCAACTGTGACCTCCTTATCCCATTTCATGTCTGCAACTATGAACTCATCCCATTTCATGTTTGCAGCTATGAACTCATCCCATTTCATGTCTGTAACTGTGACCTCCTTATCCTATTTCATGTTTGCAGATACGACCTCCTTATCCCATTTCATGTCTGCAACTATGAACTCATCCCATTTCACGTTTGCAGCTACGACCTCATCCCATTTCATGTCTGTAACTGTGACCTCCTTATCCCATTTTATGTCTGCAACTATGAACTCATCCCATTTCATGTCTGTAACTATAACTTCCTTGTTATTTTATGTGTGGAACCATGACTTCCTTATCCTCATTTCGGGCTTGAAATTATAAGTTTCTAATTCCTATTTCGTGCTGGCAATTATGACTTTCTTATCCTCATTCTTTCAAGCTAAAATAAGGGTGGGAAGAGAAGAAAATCATGCGCCAAATTTATAGAACTTTTGGTAGCAAGAACAAGGAAGGATTGTAAAAAATATAATCAATGATGCATCTGGCCGCTTGAATAATTTACATTTTGAACTGACCATGGAGTTAACACTAACCTTTTCATCAATGATTGCATAGTGATTTCTTAACAAAAGAAAATAGCCGATTTATATATTATTCGATCTACGTATACTGGCAAAATTATAAGAGCTAATCTTTTATTCTATTTGAAGTAAA
Organism: Trinorchestia longiramus; assembly: GCA_006783055.1. Lineage (NCBI taxonomy): Eukaryota > Metazoa > Arthropoda > Malacostraca > Amphipoda > Talitridae > Trinorchestia > Trinorchestia longiramus. The sequence goes on along the minus strand of VCRD01001202.1, from coordinate 72,657 downwards.
ATCGTGACGGAGTAAATACATTTCGAGATGATGTAGTCAGAGTTGTGCATTTGGTAGATAGACAGTTTAGTCAATGTATATTGAAATAATTTTAGGTGATACTTGAGAGCGTACAATCGTAATTCTAGTAAGAATTTAAACTTGAACTTCAGGTGTAGGCAAGTCCGTAACAGCCAGGAAATTCCATTTTGCTACTAAGTTTATTGACTGGCTGATTTTATTCTACAACATTTTTATATTCTATCGTGAATAAAACAGTATTTACTTTTTTTCGTTTGGAGAGACAACGACGTAAAATTTTGTAATTTTACGTCTGAGCTTCACCGTACAAATACCTTTTTCCAACAGTCAATTCAGACTAAAACACAACATCCTCTTCAAAGCTGTCCGAGTCAGCCGTTGATGTTGAGAAGCTTCATCTCAAGTCCAAAGGCAAAAACTGTGGGATGTACTCAGTATTATTAATATTAAGCTTTATTAATATTATACGCGCCCCTTCTCGGCGACTGGGGATGTTTCCACTCACGCAGCTGTCCCAAGATCGCCCAACTTTTGAGCAGGTCTTTCCCAAAAAAATAACAGAGGTGATCTCCGCAAATGAAAAAGAGAGGGCAAATATTACCTTAGAGCTACGCTAATATTTGTCAAGCCCATGGACAGACTCTAATATGCATCAAGTCGTCGAGTCCTTCAGAGTCTGTGTACATGCCAAGTCTTGGGATGAAATCATCGTGCACGGCATGGAAATTGGAGCTCTTGATCTAGAGAATGAGTGATCTAGTTCACTCGTTTTGCAAGTGCTGTTAGAAACGAAACAAATTTAGTTACACGTCATTAAGTTCAGATGATCTCATGGAGATGTGCCAAAAGCATTTTTTATTTCTAGGTAAATATGAACTTCAAATGTGCTTTAGAGAATCAAACAGCTTTAATTTTCTGTGTCTTTGTCCCCAGTCTATATTTACGAAACTTATTCACTACGAGGAGCTCATACATCAAGTAAAATATAAGCCTGCTCAATTTTGCAGAGGTGACTTCCAAACAATTGTGGAATCGTTTGCTTGAGCATGCGCATACTTTAAAATACATGTTATATGTACCTTACAGTATATGCTATAGCTATGCTACAGTATATGCTATAGCTATGGTACAGTAAATGCTCTAGCTATGCTACAGTATATGCTATAGCTACGCTACAGAATAGACTATAGCTATGCTACAGTATATGCTATAACTTTGCTATAGTATATGTTATACTCTACAATATATGCTATGATGGAGCTCTAAAAACTCCTGTATGAGTTTGAGCACCGTTATTAATGTACTCAAAAATTCTGACACACCTAACAGCGAGAAGTCTCTTAACTTCTGTAATGTAAATCTCGCGATTAATGCTTCATTTAGAGCAGAGGTTCTCAACCAGGGGTAAATTTACCCCTAGGTCCTAGTAAATTTACCCCTGCTTGAAAACCTCTGATTTAAAGTATCTGTTCATATAAAGTTTCTTGTGTCTCTTTTGTGCATTATTACCTCTGCTTAAACATTGATTGCTTCTCAGTACATAACATATGCAGAGCCATTTGCAGAAAAATATAGACCCTAAAAGGCATGTTTACAAAGAGAGTTCTGTACCTCTATAACGGAGTGCTTCTGTTAATTAGTAGCCTTGAATGAACTTTAAACTCGTTTTATTTAAACTCAATTAAATGGTTATATTTTTCAGGAATATAGTGTAGGAGCGAGCATATCCTTCTTACAACCGCCACAATACTGCTAGTAGCACCTTCAAACTCTTCAGGTTTGAATTAATAGTATGAAAATGATGTAGGACAGGGCCTTTTGCTTTCGGAGGACAGGCTCTTAATGATTTGAATAACCCAATCAGAGCTACAGTGGCTCACAGCCACACGTATTCATCTCAAACCTTTCAAGCGTGCTGGTACAAAATGTGTGTCACTACCAAACGCCGTGTTCACAACGAGTAATGTTAACTTGCGTGAAATGAATACGAGGGTAGAAAGAAAGAGCCAGCGTCGGTCAGCAAAGAGATGTCGGACTGCCGTACTTCTCGAGCAGGACCCGACGACTGAAGCTGGTTTACCCTTGCTGTTGTACGTTACTCTCCTTTCCTCTGTCTTCTACCCAGATAGTGGAAATTTCTGAAGCAGGACGTGACTTCTTCAGGATTTCATCGTGAATTAAAGAATCATATTGCATTCTCTAGTCATTCCGGCTTGTGAATTCTTCAGTTTGTACGCAATCCAGTAGGGCTAATTTCAATTGACCCGCCTCTTAAATGCTCGATTTTTTCTAGAGTTTTAAACATCGTTGCATATTTACTTTTTGCGAAAATTTCAACATTTTGCGAACGATTTTGTTCTTTTTCATCTCACTGCTCTCCATCTTTCCCTGGTTTTCATTTTATCTAAACTTTTTAATCGCCTCCCTGCTATGTTATTGTTCTCACTCCCTCTCTCGATCCCTAAATTATTTTATCATACAAAATAATCGCAATCTCACATGAAATTTCTCTTGCTCACAATTCAAGCCCTTGATATTTAATACTCTAGCTTATGTTCTCCAGTGCCACTCGCTCATCCCATTCTAAGTGTCATTACCTTTCTATCCTCCTTCATCATAAGCACACACAACTAAGTGTCTAAAGTATCCCGCTTCCTTCATCATCCATCTTTTCCATTAAATGTTCGTTGAAAATCTTTGCCTTTCGAGCACCTCGACATTGCAAATTATATTTGCTAGTTGTTTTTGTTACTGTCACACGATCACATTTTATGCAAAGTCTCCTTTATCTCCTCTTTTCTTATAGACTCTTCATAAACTTTATACATACGTTTTAAAGAGTCTTTTAATTTTCTGCTCGTAGGAACGAATGCACTAATTTCTGGAAGCACTCTTCAGGATGTGATTCTAAAGCCTTTTCCACCAGTGGAAAGTTGATTTAAAACAACCATCGATATTCACTCCGAGTAACACTATTTGACAAACCAAAACTCCAGCATTCACAATCCAATTTACATGACAAAGTAAACTTAAAGTTGGTAAATCGTAGCCTCAACTACAACTGAAATTCAGCTCTCAGACGAGAAAAACAGCTGACGCGATCTACTTCTACTGTCAACGATTAAAATCAAACCTTATCTCCATTTTTTACATTCTTGAAGTATGAATTCCAACTTTTAACAACTGACCAAATTTTTTTAATTTTGAACAGTTACGAAAGGGGTCAGTGAAACTAAACAGAACACATTACGATCTGCATGTAAAACGATTTAGTAAAAAGCTTTAAAGTAATCGAGAAGTCGGAACATAGCTTCTTTTTTCAGACCAAATCACATTTAAAAAAGGAAGTTATATTGCTGCACCCTGTATTGCATTACATTAGTCGAAAATGAGTTGTAAGGCTTGGTAATGATTTTACAAAGACGTTTTAAAGCAGTTAAACTCTTTAAACCCTGAAATTATTTGTAAGTGAGACACCTATTCGTTGTTTGTCTTCCAGAACGCTGGGAGTAATATAAAGAAAGCCTGTATGATAACAACACTAAGTGTCGTACAAGTCACATCGTTTACTTAATGTTACTGCGTGAATTTAGGCTCGTAAGCATTTAATTTACGTATGGCTTAAGAGTCACAGCAGGGCGTGAAGGGTTAAACAGTCTCGAATACCTCTTCTGACTCGTCACGGCCTGTATAGATGATGCTACCAAAAAATGAATGGACAAATAAACAATTTAACTACAAACGACAACGCTAAGATTGCAGTTGTTTTCTTTTTTGATCATTATCTTAATTTTCATTTGATAACCTTACTGCCATTGATAAACATCAATTTCGCCAAATTTTCGCTTCAAGATAAATTGTGTCCTACCCTCTTGAAGCTATAAATAAATCTACGAAAGAATAAATGTTATAGAGTACGAACGTAGGGGCAGCATTTGTAAAACCTGAAGTTAAATGCAAGCCAACTGAGATTTAAGAAAATGTTATGCGTTCAAACTGACGACTAGCAACCGTACCAATGTATCATATGAAAGAATCTAGCGTTCAGTTAGTACTCCAACGCACGTTAAAAACAGTCGAGAAAAGCTGCGACATCCTCGTCAGGCCGACGTCTGAATGTTAGCTGCCGACTATGAGGAGAGTGTAGAAAGAAGACCTGCAGATTGGCATCAGTATTCAGGAAGTGCAAAAGACGAATTTTTGTGAACCCTCGAAAGTAAACCGGCTAACAACACCGAAAACATTAAAGAATTTTCTTTCTAGAAGTACTTAGCCCTTTGTGTTGAAATAGAATGAGATATTAAGGGGATCACAATATCGGAAATTATCAGCTTTAAATGAGACATGAGGATGAAGAGGAGAAATAGAACAGTAGAATGTACACACACGCAGAGCTCTCAGGAGGCGTGAGTCAAATCCAAGCACCCTTCCTACTCCATTGACATCTTGAGTGTTGTCGAAAAACTTCTCTAATCTATTGCTGCATTGACATCTAGAATATTGGCCTATTTACATCCAGGGTGTGGCCCTCATTCACATCTAAGATGTGAAATTCGGCAAACACGCTCTGAAAACAGGTGCTTGTGATGATCAAAAGGAAAAGTAGTTCAATTGTAAATACTTTTTTCCGTACATAAGTGCGGGAAAAGCGAATTCTTTCGCGTGATTGCAACTTTTTATATTTTTTGCTTATAATAATAATTTCACGTATGTTTTAGCTTGGTGTGATGGACAACTGTCCTGCGTGAATGTTTTTTTTTCTTCATAGCATCTCATCCCTAATGGCACTCGCGCCATATAATTATTTTTTCTACATGGTGTCCTAAAAAATGCATTCACTCTTTCATTGCCCGTTACTCATTCATTTTATTTTGATTTAAGTGTTCATTGACATAGATACAAGTCGAATGAGACAAATACAGAAAATAGCATTCAATTTAAGCCACTAAATGTCATAGAAGACAACTTCAGTATTCCCTGTAGTCTAGTCTCCCCCTAGTAATGAACAGTCAAAGACTACATTTTTTGGAGTCAACCAGTAGGTAAGATGAGTGAAATAGAGTATCAGTGTGTGACCACGTGTAAACAATGGGCCTCTTACTTCTCTTCGTCCACGAAAATATTGGCAATGCTGGGCCTGACGTGCACCCTTAATTCTGCAGGGGAATGTGTTCACGAAATGAAGAATTCCATTTACTACTGACAAAATAGAATAGAAAATGATATCAGGAACGAACAGTTTGGTCTTGGGCTGCTACCTGTGTCCCATGCAGTCTTGGGTTAGTAGATTCCTAATAGATATTTTTTATATCGAACATTTGTATTATCAAACTAAACTGCGGGAAAATCTCGAGTCAAAGGATTTTCAAAGTAGTTGTTTTCTCTTTTATCGGTGGTTAGCGCTTAACTAGCATGACCTTGGCGAAAACTTAAGATAATGAACTAAAAATGTCATCTCATCGTATGATCCAAGAGGCAGGAGAACTAAGGCGTTACGAGCGGATGAGTCACGCTGTTCCTATTCCAACATTATGGCCGCACAGGACTTACATTCTAGATAAAACTTTGATGTTTTGTCGCACGACATTCCGGTTCCTAAACCATTTCACGACATCTCAACATATATTAAGAATTACTGCCCCGGTATAAAGTAAAAAATGGAGTTTGTGAACTGCTTGGAGTAGCTTTGCTAAGTGCCTTAAGTGAGCAGTAACGAGTGGGAGCGTGTAGTGGTGACCTGAAGGGCTCACGGTAAGTGAGGTCAGTGGGCGGAGTCCGGCATCGTCGGCCCACCTCTGCGTTTCTCAAGCCAATTGCGGACGCAATTTGCGCGGTCAGCAGTGGTGCTCTGGCTTTCGTTGCGTGTGGTGGTGAGACTCAGGCGTCCTTGGTTCTTCGACCCTAGTGTCAAGCAGTGATTGCGCTCCCCTGGGGTTCGTTAAGTGAAAAGACCGAAAACCTAGTTGCTGCGAGTTACGTTTAGTAACTGTGCTGAACGGATAAGTGTAATATTTAGAAACGAATAGTGACAGGTAATAATAGCGGAGTGGAACTAAAACGAAGTATAATTACCTTGGCCGGTCAGTCTGTTCTATGAGTGCTGGGAACATCACTTGGTAACTGGAACAGCTGAGGGCATTTGATGGGCATGTAAGAACAGCGTTAAGCTCGGAACTGAGGCGTCGGCGCTGCAGCGATGGGGCGCAACACGGCGGTGGTGGTGGTGTTGGTGTGGGCCGTGTGGACAGTCGCCTTTGTATCGGCGGGCAATTATCTGAAGATGTTTGAGACTCAACACACACCTCAAGATCCATGTTACGATGACATGGGGCACAGACCCACTAAATGCGTGCCAGACTTCATCAACGCTGCGTTCGGACGCACCGTGACAGCCAGCAGCACATGTGGTGACCCGCCAACTCGATTCTGTTACGATAAACAAGAAAAAGGAGACCTCAAGAGGCAGTGTCATGTGTGTGATGCTAAAGACCCTGGTCGATCTCACCCTCCTTCCTTCCTCACAGACCTCAACAACCCCAACAACCTAACTTGCTGGCATTCTGCTCCAATGCTTCCTGGGGATAATCAAAACGTGACCTTGACTTTATCGCTGGGCAAGAAGTACGAACTAACTTATGTCAATTTACAGTTCTGTGGAGAAAAGCCCGACAGCCTCTCGATCCACAAGAGCATGGATTACGGAGTGACTTGGCAGCCTTTCCAGTACTACTCGTCGGAATGTCTATCTGTTTTCGACCGCCCACGACGCCTCATGATAGGCAAAGCTAATGAACAGGAGCCATTATGCACGGACGCCCACCTCCAGCGTCAGGGGCCCCTGGGCACGAGCTCTCGCATCGCCTTCAGCACCCTGGAGGGACGCCCTTCAGCTCACGTGCTGGACGCGTCCCCGGTGCTGCAGGACTGGGTCACCGCCACGGACATCCGAGTGATGCTCCACCGGCCGCGTAGCGCCACCATCTCTGAGAGCGACAACTCTGCCCTAGGCGATCCTTACCGCAGGGCTCCCTTCACGTACTCCGTGGCTGATTTGTCTGTTGGAGGGCGCTGTAAGTGCAACGGACATGCCTCCCGCTGCGTGCCTGGCAAGAATGGTGTGTTGGCGTGCCAGTGCGCGCACAACACCGCAGGACGCGAGTGTGAAAAGTGCAAACCTTTCCACTTCGACCGACCGTGGGGCCGTGCCACTGACCGGGACGCACATCCTTGTGTTGGTGAGTACGTCATAGTTCATTTGTGCAATTCTCGATCTATATTCCATGGAAATGTGTTATTACTTAATGTAGTAAAACTTAGATGCTAATGAAGAAAGGAAATTGCCAGTCTGGGATAACTAACTACAATTTATGAAATTTCTCGCAATAATAATAAGCAGTAATTAAGATAAGTCCTCAAATAGCAGTGTCGAGGACTACAATTACTGTTTCGTTAAGATCACAGGAAAAAATAGCTTTAACCCTAAAAAAACCATTAGGTCTACGAAGCCCTTTTCAAGGAAGATTAATTTTATTTTCATTATTTAAATTAGCCTTAATCATTGCAAACACAATAACATCGGTGACTACAAATTTTCTACTTATATGAACTTATAATTACCAAGAAGTGACCCTGCCTGACAGACTAATGCGGTCTCCCAGACTATATGTACACATGTATGTTGTTTTCATAGAAATATTAAACCTTTCAGTTGTAAAAGTTGCATAAACTAAACTTTCAAGACAGGCATGCGTGCTAGCGATCAAAGAACCTCAGTAGTGAGTGTGACTAAGAATGTTAGCTAGACCACACAAACTAACACGAACTGCTTAGTTTGTCAATTGCCTGCGTCAGTGTTAGTTTTTCCCGAGGTAGTAGGAAAGACTAAGGAAGTAAAAATTACACGATTTCAGTAAGGTATCGTGCGTATAACCAGATATCCTCGAAGGTCTATTTGTAAAGATGTAATTTTCCCTCATTTAAACCTGTATAGATGTTTTAATTTTGAACCATGGTCTGTTCTATGTACCAAATATTTGTTTTTGTAAGTTTCTGGAAGGTAAATATCTTTGTTTTCTTGATTTTTGAAAGGTTTGACAAAGGTAGTACATACCAAAAACTACTCTTGTGCTCGGGGATTGCGACTTTTTGTCTACCCAAGCTTAAACCACGTAGTTTCCACGAATTATTCAGCGATTGATGTTCAAACGAGGCTGAGCGCCGCTTGCACACAGCATATCATCAATCTGTGAGCCTGTACAAATTCAGCGGTGGGAACTGTGCCTGTTTAATTCATGCTCTTACCGTAAAAGAAAACTCATTAGACAACCAGAAATAATGAAGTCTATTATCCGGAACAGCTCATTCGTGTTCTCACAGTCTGGTAAATACGCGTGTCGGGATGTAGCCATTTTCGAGAACGAAATTTCGCCCTATGGATTACAGTTGAAAGCCTACACGGACACCTAACATACTGGAGCTGCGTTTTTGAGTAGTTGAATTTTTGTGTGAAACTATTCCAAATCAGCACTCGTTTTAGTCCTATCTCCGCTGAATAAATGACAATGTTGTAGAATGAACAACGTGTGCACGAAGAGATGTTTAGGGGTCACAAAAATTTACATAAGAGAAATCAAACTATATTGAAAATCAACTATGACTGTTGGGTTGAATGTGTCATTTTTTATGTTTGGTTCTGAAAAGAAACGCATAGAAAACTTCCCCAAGTAGTTGCTATCGTCGGCTTTAAATTTTGGATCTTCGTTTACTCGTATATTTACTGAACAGATGTTTGCTCCTGCGTGCTGCGTGTTTATATATTACCTATGGTAGTGTTTAGATTTTCTCAGCATACCATGTATTAAATTTTTACTTCATTATTTGGAACAAAATGCAGTTCATTAGCATACAGCATAATGCAGTGATTATTGCGCCCTTAGATAGCTAGAACTTTTTTATTTAAAATTAATACTTTCAATATGCAAATAGTCTAATGCGGCCAAGTTCAACTTTTATTTCTTCACCTAGGTTAAATGGAGGTAGTTTGCGCGTACGGTTTTAACAAGAGCAGCTTTGACATGACTTCTCGACGTAGTGTTCTCATCAAGTACGCTGATGCTGAGTGTTGGACAGCGTATTTTGGGGTGTGTAAATTTCTTTAGTTTCACGAAATAGCGTTTCACTCTTTGAATATTAGCCTCCTCAGTAGTATCCTGGCTATTCACTTCGTTGCAGAATAAATTGTTGTTGCAGAACGCTGTTGTGGAATCAGTTATGTAGTTTTTATACTTTTAGTTTTCTTTTTGTCTCGATGGAGAAGCCGGAGTTCCGTGAAATAGACTTCCTGCCCGAGTGTCTCTGACACTTCTGTCTACTTCATTCTTCAAGTATTTGTCCCGTCCAGATGCACACTGCCACTGTTAATCATCTTCGGTCGTATGCGGCTGTTGAATTCCTCTGATTAATTATCATAATCTCCTCTAAATGAAGTGCAGTTTTCAATGTTGACTTCAGCTCCTACCTGTTCTATATACCTACATTGATGAATATAATGTTCATGCTGTTTTCCCACAGCAACCGATAATTTGAATCGTCTCAAACGCTTGTTCTTAGGCGTCCTCACTATATTAGTGTGTGACTATGAGTACGTTCTCAAAACTGAGGCGTGGTGTTGGTCGAACAAATTATAGTCTCAAAAGACCATGAAATTAGTGTCTCCAAAATGGTCACAACAAATACTATTTGTATGTTTTAATTTCTCTCTACTAATTAAATTATTTTAAGTGTTCATGCGGTATTTGGAGTGAAATGGTGAAGTACAGGGTGCGGGAGCATAACTTTCTTTTTTCAAAGGAAATTCCTTTCAAAAAAAGGAAATTCCTTTCAAAAAAGGAAATTATGTTGCTGCACCCTGGATAATACGAAATTTGAGAGCTTTTTACCTATATTAAAAGGTCAAGAATGTGAGTCAAATTTTATTACGAGATTGCGTGTCTCTATTATCGTTTCACCATTTTTTCACCTTGTTTTCCATGCCTCTAGCTGTTACTACTTAACCAATTATTATGTTGATCCTTAAATTTACTGTTAGAGGTGTCGTTCAAGTTGTATATTGTATTAGCCGCAAGCAATACATATGTAGTTTGTATTTATCTTAACTCCATCTTAAATTACATTACGACACAATATTTTGCTGCTTACGACAAAAAATTTTGCCCCTTCCATGACCAGGTCAACAAGCTCGGCTGGTGAGCTTTTCGTATCAGAATTACCGCACCCCTTTTGTTGACTGAAGTGAAAGCCGATCGAAAAATTTGAATAACTCCATTAGCGTAAACTCCCTTGTCTTTTTTATCTCGTTTCTATTTGCCTTCGTTCTTTGCTTAAATCAGAATTTCAGGTTTTGACAGGATTGCCTTGGAGGTCGGCGTCTCCCTCCTCGTAGTTATCGAACACGTGTCGGCGAGAGTGAGAGTCCATGATAAAGCGACTCCTCTCTCTCTCTCTCTCTCTCTCTCTCTCTCTCTGCTTTACGATTTGTCTTATTTTGTGCTTCTTGTTGTGTTTCTCGTGGTAGTTTACCTTTCTTCTACGAGGGTCTCTTTCCTGCTCAGGGCTATTTATTTGAGCTGTGTTCTCTTCTTTTTTTCTGCAAAGAGAACCTTGCCTGCAGAGGGTTGCTTTTCCACGGACGGTTGTTTTTCCACGGAGGGTTGCTTTTCCACGGAGGGTTGCTTTTCCACGGAGGGTTGCTTTTCCACGGAGGGTTGCTTTTCCACGGAGGGTTGCTTTTCCACGGAGGGTTGCTTTTCCACGGAGGGTTGCTTAACCACCAAAAGTTTATTTTCACAGGTTGTTCTAGGAGAACTATTTTCGAGAGTTTTTTCTTGCATGGGTATTTTTCATGCAGCGGGGTTATTCTTGTGAACGCTTTGCTGTAGAATAATTTTACTAAAGAATGCTTGACATCAGACGATTTTTTCAAGTATTTTTTCTAAAATTGTGCTCCAGTAAAAATCGCTATAATGAATGTTATTAATTTCCAAAACGAGTTAAAATTACTTCTAAACTTTCTCATTCAAACTCAAATAAATTAACAGCTAGCATTTATGACTAAATTTATGTTATATTTACATATATATATATATATATATATATGTATATGTATAAATGTATATATGTATATATGTATAAATGTATAAATGTATATATGTATAAATGTATGTATGTATGTATAAATGTATATATGTATGTATGTATAAATGTATATATGTATGTATGTATAAATGTATATATGTATGTATGTATAAATGTATATATGTATGTATGTATAAATGTATATATGTATGTATGTATGTATAAATGTATATATGTATGTATGTATGTATAAATGTATATATGTATGTATGTATAAATGTATATATGTATGTATGTATAAATGTATATATGTATGTATGTATAAATGTATATATGTATGTATGTATGTATAAATGTATATATGTATGTATAAATGTATATATGTATGTATAAATGTATATATGTATGTATATATATGTGTATATGTATGTATATATATGTATATGTATATATGTATGTATATATATGTATATGTATATATGTATATATATATGTATATGTATATATGTGTATATATATAGAATAGAATGAGGCTATAGGAACGAACCTTCTGGCCCATTCTTGAGTCGGATAATTACTTCGATAATTATTCGGTTACCCAAGTCCCATGCCGTAATTCTAGCCGCTCAACCATGGCGGCAGCGGGATTCGAACCCGGGTCTTCCCGCTCGCAAGTGGATTCGCTCACCAGTCGACCAAGCTGGTGGTATATATATATATATATATATATATATATATATATATATATATATATATATATATATATATATATATATATATATATATATCTATATGTATATGTGTGTGTGTGTGTGTGGTTTGTAATTTCATTATCTCTATTCATGTTATTACATTTCTATTATGTTTTTGGTTCAATTAATTCGATTTATATTATTTGTCTGTGATTCACATTTATTAGCATTTAATGATATTGTATCTGGTCCTTTATTTTATTTGATGAATTTTTTAGCAAAGTTTACGTCTCTCCTAAATTTGGATTCCTTTAATTTCTCTCGCTAGTTGTTCAGTATCTGAATTTTGCTACCTCATTCCTTCTGGAGTTATCAATTTAAATCACATTTTTCGCTGATTGGCTTCCCGAGTTTCGCCTGTGTCTGTCAAACACTATAAAATACTCGTTTCATTTTACAAGCCCGTGCCTGTCGCATCCAATGTAGCTTTGTTCCCTGTTGCTGACTACCTCAAGTGGTGTGACTGTCAAAGTGAACTTTGTAGAGCATTTCAGTGTGCTACCCTAGTCTATCTCTAAATGTTTGTCTTCGAGCGTGAAGAAAGTGACCTGTAACCGACTTTCTTCACATGAAATGAATCTTCCTCTGTGTGAATTAAATTTTTGTTCGGAGTTGTGTAATCTACGCTTCCTGTTTGTTGACGATTGACTTAGTGCTCCCATTAGGGAATCATTTCACACCTGTCGAATAAAATAAAAATACAAAGTAGGTAAATAGAGATAAACTATTTTTTCCCTCAGCTTAAAAATTAGAGGCTGAATTCAGATTTAAATCAAATGAGATTTTTTAGATTTAAAGTAAATGAACACATTTACACGAAAGTTTCTTTCCATTGCGAAGAATAATCACTTTTAAAATGTCATTTTTCATCAAATTTATTTATAGATGTAGCAGGTCGATAAATTATTTTTTTTAAACTGGATAACCTATATTGTGCCGATCATTCTTTAACCTACATCGGCCATTTGCTAAAAAAATTTAACAGCATGAAAATGCTATCAAATAAATAAAGTGGACGTAGAAGTACTCTCATAACCACGCCGCTGCATCAGTTTAAAAAAGCAAATTATGTATCAATACTACGGAAGCAGAAAAAAACAGAAAATGCTAAAATCAACTTTGTATTACGCTACAGAATGCGAGCATCAGAATCTGAGAAATTTGAGATCGATGAATCATGTACGAAAGCTTTTTCTCAAAAAAATGTGCTCTGACGAATCATCATCATTCTTATAAACTAGTGTACCCGTGCCATCAAAAATGATGGCAAATATAGTGTATAATAAACACTTAGAATACAGTATTTTTGAGCCGCTATAGAAGTAGTTATAGTCATTCGTGTCATATCCTAGATAAAGAAATTCAGCATTACTGAAAGCAACTGCGAGCTTGTGTATGTATATTGTAATATGCAATACCCCGCCGAACTCCCTAGCCACGATACGGACTCGAGTATATAAGGCTCTGGATCTCTCTAATTTTTTGAAAGTGACCTTTTATAGAGCACTTGTGCAGCGAATATGAGTGTATTAATTTACCAGTGAACTGAAACCAAGACCGCCAGTGCTAATTTCTTCCTATCTATTCTTAAGAGCGTGATACGAAATATATAAATAAATAAATAAATATATAAATATATAAACACACGACGGTCATTTATAGTATTAGATTAGATGAAATATTCTTCGTAACATTAATCTTGTTCCTGATGGTAGACAATGTTCTGGAATTATTTAAGCATTCCTGTCAGGACCTGAGCTATTTGTAACCCCCTGAACGCGCTACTCATCATATTAAAAATTATTGGTTTCCACGCACTACACTTGTTTTGAAAGAGATTCTAAACGGAAATTATTCGTTTGAAAAATGAAGATGTCGTATACATTGTTCAGTCTAATACCATTGAATATTAGATCAATGGTGACAGTTGGTGACACTTGTACAATGCTCTCGCTACCTAACTAGTGGCACCACTTCATTTCTGCGTGCCTGCTCCTTTAATTGGCACTCGGTGATAGACCTTCCTTCTACGGGCTCGTGCCTAATCTATTTTTTCCCGTGCTTCCCATCCGTTGTCTCGAAAGGATTTCTGTTTGCACACCGTCGAACGAAGAGATGTATCGCTGGCCTTGTGCGCAAGGAAAAACTGTTATTCTTTGGCGTCTTTGCATCTACCGCTACAAAATACTTGTCGGTACAGATAAAGTAAGCAACTTGATCAGAGGAGTAAAACTATGCATATTGTCATGGCTCCCTTCAAGATAAAGCGTAAAATGCAAGCAAACCGCGGATTACCTGCTGCTGCGAGTGTTAAGGTCAACAAAATTCATTTAAAAATAAATTTGGTTCTGTGGCTGTACGCTCACAGAAGAAAAGCAAATCTATTCCATAGGTACTAACTTGATTATATACTTACAAATATGAAACACGTCGGAGACATTAAAAACGTCCCCGATAGGCAATTTAAAAAAAATCTGAGTTTATTTAGTTTCTAGCTTATTTTCTTTTATTCCAAAAGTTAGGAAAGATGTCCCACGTCTTGGGTCAGCTGCTCAATCATACCGAACGCAGAACCCATCAAGAAGGGGAGACAACACTCGCATATTCTTCCCCTCTCCTCCCCTCCCTCACGCTCACCCCATCTCTCAGTGCCTAGAGTCTCAGGGGTCCCCAAGTGTGTGTGTCTCAACCCCTCGGCCCCTCAGGAGTCGAGATGCAGGGGTCGTGGAGTCTTGCTATAAGTGATTTGGGGTAATAATAATTTTAACTCACTATGTTAGGAAGAATTAGTTTCAGTGCAACAAAACGTGTGTTACTCCTGATAATAGGGAGTGGGTCTTGTGTAATGGGTCGCAGGGCAAAAACGTAGGGACCCACTGGGTCCTAGACAGAGTGATGGCTTCCTTCATGAGGGTCCTCGACAGTGATGGCTTCCTTCATGAGGGTCCTAGA
>VCRD01001202.1:24518-54423 GCA_006783055.1 Trinorchestia longiramus | reverse complement strand
AATATTCACTAGCAGTTAAAGATTGTATTAACTCGATGAATTTTGTGTATTTAAAACAGAAATTCTATTATTTAACATTAAAAAACGGAATCTTAGATGCTGAAGCTTCGAGAAAATATTTAATTGACGGTGAAAACGAAGGTGTATTCAGCACTGTTTATATCAACTACAATACGGCACAAACAAATTTGTGACCACAGCACTCTTAGCTTATTAATATTCATTGTGATACTCTACATACATGTGTGTTGTTTACGGTTATCATTCATTGATACTTCACAGCTATTTACTTTACGGTTATCATTCATTGTGACGCGCATCAATTGGGTATGTTCTTTACGGTTACGTATTATTGTGATACTTTTTGTGCTAAGCGACTTTTGTATATTAAAAGGATTGCCTCTCGACTCGTGATTTTCGTACACTGCGAGCCACCAAAACTTGGTATCTAGGTTACATCGTCACGAGTTAAGCAGACGACGCTGCTTTGCGATCTGCGGTTGCCGTCCGTTGTGTACAAGTCCTTTGTTGTTCTTACTCTGTTCGACAGTTATATGATAAAGGCTGCAAGTTTGTGAAGGAAGGTTAATATTCACAATCCAAAGTAATGGACGTACAGAAACACGAATAAAAAAGTGTCTAGTATAGTGAACCAATTAAAGTATTCAGATCATAGTTAATGAAGACGTGCTGAGTTTATCCGCAAACACTGCCTGTTTTGCACTCTGCGACACTGCAGTGCTCAGTAAAATATCACTCATCATTCATTCGTTTATGCTTCCTCCAAAAAAATCAAAACCAGCTGCTGTGTTCACAGGCTACGTTAATTCTCGGTGATTTTGAAACGAGTGATTTAACACAACGAACTTAAAACTTTGTGCTGTTTTTAAAATCTTTACTTATTTCTTCACGCATTAGTGCATCGCTTTACCGCCTAAAATTAGTATAAAAAATAAAAAAGCTCAAAGATTTACTTTATAACATAATATTGCGTAAAACTTTCCACCAACGCGTTGAGCAAGGCCCAAACTAAAGCTTGTTCGCTCGCACCTGTTGCTGACAAAATTTTAGTAATGACTCGTAGGAAGTTTTCATGCTTGTGTGCGTTGATGAGATGTCGTCTGAATAGAAGAATCTTTGTTATGTCTTGGTTAATGGGATACTTAAGTTTGTTTGTTCAGAAGTGTCTTGTAAAGAATATCACGACTTGCACTTATTCTTTTATTCATTTCGCGTTGTTTTTCTTTGAGCATTTTTCAGATGTCGTCCCTACATAACCTGTAGACTTTGCTCATCAGTAAATTAACGTACCCAAAAGCAGGTGTTGTGCTAATGTGTCTAGTACTTTTATTCATTTAAAAGTTCCAATTGAATCATACCCCAGACTTTGGATTTCGCATACTTAGCTCTTCGGTTTCTTTTAAATAATTTTCTCGGCACTGTTGTTTTCTCATCTGTAGAAATTGTTCAGAGTGCGCCAAAAACTAACCAAAGTCAAGTAACCACACAACAGTAAACTAGATTTCGGTTAAAAAAATAATTGAGGCTCTAATTTCAATTTCACGTCTAAAAATTTCTCAAATAGTTTTTTTATGTGTTTTGTGGGGCGAGTTTACCTTTGTAACTATCTTTTTAATGCAACTTTCACGTTCTTTCTTCAAATAAACAATACTAAACTGTGCTTTTATCCCTGATTTATCGTAAGAGGAATTCAGAGCTTCTACTGCCATCGTTTTCCCCTGATTCATTTTTTTCGCATTGCTCTTTCGTGATTGAGTTACTCGGATCCACGAACGCAGGAGGTTGTTTAACTCGCGAAGTCGAATTTAAAGTGAACTCTCAATTTAAGTTCAGGCGATAGCATCAATCGTATACTGTATTACGTGGTCTTCTAATTAACGGTTCTCTGATAAACCTTTCCAATACCCAGCATGAGGTCCACCTCATTTGCAACCTCCGGTTTCAGCCCTCACGTTTTCCAGTGAGTAGTCGGGCTTTCGATAACAGGATCAGAGAAACTTTCGCTTTTCTGTAACAATCGACGGCTCATTGACCACCTGTTTGATCAAAATGTACCTGCAGGGAAAGTTTTAAGTTACGTTTTCTCTTAAAATAGTATTACGTCGCCTTTTAATATGTTTTAGCACACTTCAATAGTCTGTGTTGATCGTTTTTTTCGAAGCTTCAGTCAAAACAGCATGAAACTACTTCAGGTAATTTCAGCAATCAGTGTATTAGAACTACTATGATGTAGGAAAATTCAAGCGTTACCCTATCCTTCACTCCAAAGAAAATCAATTGTATTTACTCATATATTCGTGATGGCTTCATATACTCCGTTCAATGCCGAATTAACAGAAATTATCGTAAATTACCATCCTATTTAGTACCTCATGCATAATTGCTGGAACAAATGTTAATTCAACAATCATTCAGAAAAGGTTTCAAGCCATCAACAGGATTTTAGTTTGGGTTGCCACTGCTGAACAGGGCCCGCTCCCCTATCTATTTAGATTGGAACTTCTCAAGTAAATTCTCAAAGTGCCAATCTTACTCACGAGCCGTCCAACTTAATTGCACGAGGGTGATACTGTTACTCTTCGTCCTTCCTAAATTAAACGAGACGATCGATAAGAATTTAACAGCATGAGTTAGTTCTGTCGATTAAACATGTCTGGCGTACTGCAATAGCAGGGCGGCGAATCTTTTTGTTTTCGTAAGAAAGAATGCACGCCGCGCTCGAAATAGTTCCAACAGTTGAAACATCAGCGATAAAAAATTCTTTGTACATCGACAGACACTGTCGTTTGAAAAACACAGAACGTAAAATGTTGGCTCCATAAAATTCCTTTCCTTGTAGGTTCATATCTTTTACAGTTGCTTTGATTTCACTCCAGAACCTAACATGGACGACAAATGCTTTTGGAGCGTGTCTGGGAAAGTCTTGCTGCTGTGCCCACGACTTGTATGATATTACAACGTCGATCATTGGCGACAGGACTCGAGAAGACTTGATTCTCTTGTGGCTCTAAATTCGGAGTGGCCCGACGTAATTTTTTCCCGTCCGCAGCAGCATGTGAATTGACGCTCAAGGCACGCCTGCCAACATGTCCACTACAAAGGCAAAGACATGATGGCGTGGATTGGGCTATAAATACAAGCCTGATCCTCGATTACTACACCATTGTCGTGAGCATATTATGCATGCTGGTCTAGTCGAGTTCCGCTGCCGCAGACGAGGTTTCCTCTCGACCAGCTCGCCGGCTGGCATGGCTCTTTTGAAAGCTGTTAATGACAGAAGATTACGAGCGAGTTACCTGCTTCAAATGCCCAGACCGTGCGCAGACCATTGTTAACAGGCTTGCTTCCCTACGTCCATTTGCTCGATTTGACGGGTTCTTCCCGGGAATTGGTTCTCGTGTGAGAAAATCCGTTTTATAAGAATACAACATACGTATACTGTAATGCTTATTCAGGACGTGATGGCGAAAGATAGATAACTTCTTGCTTCGATTGTTATGGTAAAATACAATATAGAGCGTGCCTGAAGCGCAATGTGAACGTAAAGTAATTGGAGGTCCGTCAAAAGGCATAAGAGATGCATTGTGTGGAGCGTATGTACGCTGCTTAGGTCCAGACACTGAAAATGACTAATAGCCTCAACGCTTTCATCAATGCAGCTAATCCATACTCGCTCTTCTTTCGCATTCTCTTTGTTTCTCAAATAGCGAACGAGCGCTGCCCTAATGAGAAACTTCCTCGCAAAAGTAATGCCTCGAACTTTTTTTGAAAGTCTTCAGGCAACTGCCACGACCTTTAATTATAATTTCAATACGAATTTATTTCTCGGCGACTTTTCCTCGTGTGTAAATTAATTTTTTACTCGTAAATCGTATTTGGGTAATCTAACTTTCGTAGAACAGGTGCCTCATTTTATATATTTTTCTACGATGCAATGAAATAAATTTTCTCGCATTACACAATCGATTTACATTCGCTCGAAAAAATAGCTCAGAGTTAAATCTAATCGAAAGGCTTGCACTCGAGTTTGTTCATCGTATAAAACTGAAATTTTCGCCTCACGTTTATGAGACCAGAAAATTGGAAGCTTCACATTAATTCACACAGTAATTCATGCTAACCTAGGAATAATTTCTAGCTCAGATAACAAATAAAGTTAAAAACTGTCTAAATTTTTCCCCGAGAAACTTTCATAACAAAAACAAATTGGTAGGCGAGGTTTTAACCGTAGACTTCACGCTTTTGTGCGCAAAATGTTTCCGTAGAAGCTGACCAAAGACTGAGCAGAAAAAGCATTGCTGCTGTAAATGAGAGTTCAGCAGGTCTTGGAAAGAAATTTCTGTTGTCTGTAAATGCAAGATAGTGAATTAATGACTCCAGTCTCAGTTGTGTATTCCCGTCTCAGTTGTTTACTCCAGTCTCAGTTGTTTACTTATGAATCAGTTATACTAAGAAGACCCAGTTACTGTAAACAAAAGCAAGTAAAAACTTCTTCATGGGAGAAGTTTTGGGTTTCGTTGGTCGAGAGCCAGAGGCTTCAAGTTTTTGATAGAGTAAAATTGTATTTTTTCCTCGAACAAAATTATTCCGTCAGACTGAGCAAAATAGTTTTGCCGAGTTTATATAAAATGTTTTCTATGTTTGATGTCCATTCAATTTATCGAACCCCATTCATAAACTTTTAAGCCCGCTGTAGGCAAAATGTTTGTACATGCAGCAAGCAAAAAGCCCAAGTCTGTTGCAAATAAATGACTTGTGTCAGAAGGAGCCCTGGGGCCTTCGAGTCGTCGGTAGCACAGACAAATGGGACAAGCAGGTCTGGAGTCGCGTGCCAAGCTTCCTAATCTGACACTCGAAGCCAACCGCCCACTCCGTGCCTAGAGGCCGAAATTACAGAGCTCGTGTCGGTAAAAAACTGTGAGAAATCGAGTCTATGGGGCCCTATTGGCGTGATATGAGCACTGGCGCTTGTCTTCCTGATTGATGGCCCTGAGACTGCGCTCTGCTTACTCATGACACACAGCTTGCGGTTTTGTGGACACCGTTTTTTTTACATTACGGATCCTCAGGAGCATACCTCACACCCGTGACGTACCGTATTTGACATGCGTCTGTAGTGCACTATTTTTCCTGTGGAATGCATCAATTTTGTCAGAGTTTTTCGTTGGTGTGAATCTTTTTCAGCACATAGCTTTTCGTCAACCAAAGGTCATTGGTTTTAGCGTTCTTCGGTGACTTAGCATGTGGTACAGAAGATATCCACGTGGATGACTATTAGCGTGGATGACTGCTACCACAACACTGTACTTTCTACATATATGTATCTTCTATACCGGATATCTTGTTTGTTCTCAAATATCCAAGCTGTGCTGTAACAACGAAAGGGACTGGGATACGAATGCATGTCAATATCTATGACGTAAGAAAGATTATCGTAAATATTGGGCTGAAAATTCGGGTCTTGAAATATTGGAGGGATTTTCGACAATTTAAAAAATGACCATAATTGAGTTGCTGGCTAACCACAAGACGAAGCTGTCGGTGTGCAGGCGCTGATCTCGTCTCTCAATGAGAAGTTATCAGCCCTGTGATCTGTTAGTGCCTGGTTGTCAACGATTGTTTGGATCTGAGTTACAAGTTCTAACATCTCTGCTCTTTATTGATCAGGTTTTGTTCGTGTACGCATGTATGGGTAGTTGAAAATATACTGCCATGTTTAAGATAATCATCGGATTATACTGGAAAATATTTAACCAGTAGGCTTTAAACACTTAAGGAAAAGCTTCAAAAAAATTTCAAATGAAGCTTCATTTTATTTTTGCTCATTAACACGTTTGTTGCGATGCGACCCACCGGTGGGTCACTTAGGTTAGGTTCTGTAATTTTTTCAGATCCTTCTAGTGACTATGCGTACAAAGTGAAGTTTTATACCAATCAGGCAATCGCAACAAACGTGTTAAATATGTGCTACTGATGGTATCAAAGAAACTGACAATTGAAAATATGCTTATTTGCTCAATTGTTCTGTTTTTGAAAAGTACAGAAAAAGTGAAGAAGTTTGATGATTATCACCTGAACACCTACACAACACCAAGGTTTCGATAACTTAGTTAGTCGGTTTTCCGATTTTCCCTAACGTAAAATTTTCTTGTATATCTTAATTTTACAGAGCAGAGGGCTAAACTGCCTCACCCTGAAAATTGTGGTTGGTGTTAAGAGATGAGGGGTCTACTGCCATCATCTTATTTTCGAGCTTCGAAACTGGTTTTCCAAGCCAGCCGTCTTAACTAGAACGTCTTCTGTCACTATTTGTTCGATAATTAGTGTTACTATAATTAAATTAAAGAAAAAATGAGTCAAATAAGCGTAATATTACAAGGCATGTCATCACTTTTTCACGTTAAAATATAATTCTAAAAGAATATTTAACTTTTGTATTGAAATTGATCATAAATTTGTCTACAACGGATGATCACAAGTCTGTGTACAAACAAGCCGAGTGAAAACATAACTCATCAACGACTTTTCAAGTAATAAACAGTGTCTCAATGTATAACTGCTGACATCAATAGATTTTTATTCCTGTTTACATGCTTCCACTGATGAAAGTAGGTTACGTATATCAGAAAAATGCAAATTTATTCGGTGTGTTGAGTACAGTTGCTTTGTTATTTAGCCTAACTCTTTCGCTTGGTTAGCGATGTTTTTTATCGGGTTTACAAAAATCAACAAAATCAATCTGAAATACCCACGAATGTTCATGATGTTCTTGAGGATAGACCGAGTATTGTACTCAGACCCACAAGTTGGGTGAGACAGTTGAGATACTCTAGTTACTTCTGTGTAATAGTTAATCTAATAACCTAATCAATTAAATAGTTAACTAACTACATGATCAATCAATATTTTGGTACTACTATGTCTTTGAAAAAGAGCAAACAATTGCACAACAGTTTTCGTTAACCCTTTGTATACTGATGGTACATATAAGTACCGCTCCAATTTTGCAGCCGTAGAAACTAAACGAGGGCAAAAATTTCACAATTCACAATTATGGAAAAATTTTTACAATCATGAAAATATATTTATTTTGATCCACTACTAAGCTTATATAGCCTATAATGAAGCAATTCGAGTGGGAAAAATGACAAAAATAACTTAAACCTAATTTACGGTATCGAAAGGGTTAAAGGAAGACGCTAAACAAAAAAGGTTAAACGCACAGATATGAGCCAATATCTAGGCGTGTTTTTACTGCAGTCGATACTGCTCCTACTGCACTTTTCCTAGATCAGTAAGACATTAGTTTCATAGCTACCACGAGCTGGTCTTCATTTTTCTATGAAGGAGAGTCAATAACTTGCCTTCTCGAGTCCTGTGCAGTGAGCCGCTGTGGTCGATGCTGTCGAAATTAGACCACGGCTCGACTGACAGATCAACATCTTGATTGCAGGCTGCCTTAATTGAGCCGCAGGTCTTTCATTGGCTGTGGTCGAGGCGCTGTGAGCTACGACTTTCATTCCTGCTGCCTGCAGAATTTGGGTTCATTCCTGCTTGATGTAAACTTAGATTCATTCCTGCTTCATAAACATGGATCCATTCCTGCTTGATGTTTATTTGGATCCATTCCTGCTTGATGTTTATTTGGATCCATTCCTGCTTGATGTTTATTTGGATCCATTCCTGCTTGATGTTAATTTGGATCCATTCCTGCTTGATGTTTATTTGGATCCATTCCTACTTGATGTTTATTTGGATCCATTCCTACTTGACGTTTATTTGGATCCATTCCTGCTTGACGTTTATTTGGATCCATTCCTACTTGATGTTAACTTGGATCCATTCCTACTTGATGTTAACTTGGATCCATTGTTACTTCACGGTAATCTATAAATTCTTGCTATGGTGAAAATTTGATTGCATTTCTGCTCTTTTGGGAATTCGGATCGCAATCTGTGAACGTCAGTTATCAATTGAAAATTAGAATTCCTTTCCTGTGGTACTGAAACCATCACTTTATGTATCTATTTATATGTATGTATTTGCGGGATTTTTCGAAGGCTAAAAGTTATTTTAACAAATAAAAATGGCTAATGTCGTTTCGCCAGTAGGGAACATTTCAGATGTCAAACTATCAGGAACAAAAATTATTTTTCTGGGAAACTTAGAACCTTCATAAAACCTTTTCTAAAATTATATGTGAAAGACTTTGCAGCAATTTTCTATCTTTCTCTTAAGGTAAAACAGTGTTAAATTTTTAGGCACTACATAATCTAGTGTCATTAAAAAAGTACTGATAATATCCTGTCAGTATCACTGCATAACCCTAATAATTCATATTGTTACCTAGATATCGCGGCAGAAATCTGAGAAGTTTGGACAAAAAGCACATGCACTTCATAAATTTAAACAAACGTAAAACCTTCTAAGTACCATGAAACATCATTTCGTGTGACTCTCATTAATGGTGAGAGTTGCCGGGGCTGCTTGAGCGAGTGAAGCTCTTCATGTCTCGCAAGTACAGTATATGGTAAAGGAAGTATCCCTTGAGGCCTCCTCTACAGCCTCATCCTCCTCTCCTCATTAAGTGAAAGTTGTAGCTCAGCTCCGGGCCATGTTGAGCAAATAAGCAGAGCAAACCCTCAAAACGCCTACGCTAAATGCATTCATGAATGCTTGGTGAAGCTGATCAGTCACCTAACGCCTCTCTACGCCACCTACTTTATCTGTTTTACGCAGCCCGAACAAAATTCGCAAGTCTGTGTATGATGTCTTCGCAAACAACGAGAGATCGTATTCGTATGAAACTCTATGATCATGACTGCAGTTACGAACCTCAACGTTGGCTATCTTTTGACACATTGTTCGAACAGTTTGTAATCGAATGATCAGTTCAAAACACATAAAAATCAACAATCTGAAACTTGTAACTAACCACGCTATGGCGTAAATTGGGGTCAAGTTTTGACCGACGTATAGGTCAAGGTAAATCTAACACATAGTTTGATCTAATTCGATCACATCTGAAATTGTTTGTGAAGATCTTACCCGCTATACCTTCCCCAAAATACGGATAATTTGTTCCATTTAACCTCACTTAATCCAAGAACTGTGCACCTTACGCTAATTCCAATTCATAACCTCTAAGTACAAAAAAGTTCAATGCAGTTATAAGCTAACAACAAGCATTGCGAAAAAAAGCTCGAAGGCAGCTAAACTATAATGAACGACTGTAAATTGAAGGTGTGCGTGTGGGAATCAAATTTATTACAGTCAAACGACAGAGTTTCCATTTATTTAAGACTATAAGTTAGAAAAACGTGAGGGTATTAAACAAAATTACTCAATAATGTCTTTTTTTTCAGTGCGGGTATCAGAACTGACTTCTACCTCACTACCACAAGTGTGCCTTAGGAGTGGTGTAAGTCTTCGTGTGTTAACGACGCGACACTAAATATGGCTCCATTCTCTCTCTGTAAATCTCATTTGTGTGTCTGACTTCAACTCGGAACATTTCCGTTACCCTTCTCTTAATTTTTCCCCTTTCTGACAGCAAAATGGTTCACTTTATCATCGTAAGACACGCGGTTGTGCTTTTCTGCTGAGAAAAGTGCATTAAGATTTTCCTCCAGCACTTTGTCTTAGACGAAGAGCTTGAATGTCTTTTTCGATATTTGGCCACGTATTCAAAGTATTCTGAATGGACACTCTCATCTCTAAACGCAGCACCACACTCTTCTGAACTTTACTAGACCTGTGCTAAAGTCTGCTCATATTTCACTAGCGCCCCATGCACGTGCGTCTTCAGTCGCGAGCCGCGGCATAAGGTGGACACTCGTTGTTCTTTTAACGTAATTACGGACGGTGTTTTGGTGTTCTGAGAATGGCTTGAAGATACGATCTGAACTCGTGTTGTGGAGGTCACCCTGCACAGACCTGGACTATTCGTTCCTGCAACACACAAAACTCTTCGGCCGTTCGTGTGGCAGTTAGAGGAAGTGGGCAGCTCACAACCAACCGCAGCAAAATGCAGCTTGGAAAGGTTCTTTCTCGCTGATAAAAATTTTAATAGTAAATTTGATCATAGTTTTTAAACTTTGTGGCAAACACTTTAACAACAAAACCTTAATAGGTGTCGAATAAAGAAACTGGATAAAGACTTTGGTAGAAGAAATATTTTTATATTTGAACGAAAAGCAATGATCTATAAAGTGTGCCGAACATACAAAAATATCGTTATTCATTCATGAATGTCTGAATCATAGTAACCTGCTATTCAAAAGTAGGCAGCCAGTTGTCATTTGTTGAAATAAAGTACGTAACTTAAGCTCATTGTTGCAGTCGGGCGTAGCTGGTGCCCAAACATATTGGGCTCATGAGTTTCTATTCAGACCTGAATTTTAATGAGCTATTAATATAAAACAGCGCTGGCATATTCTATTGCTGCACGTCTGTAGCCTCTTCTTCAAATGAAGCGAATAATTATAGGCCTGTGTACCTCCAACATTATGTTAGCGGTTGTAATACAGTATACTTTTTTGTTACCTAAGCTGTAAAATAAAAGTATCTCACTTCCTAATGAAATACAACTGCATCTGTGCTAAACTATTCTCTCATATATACCGCGTGGGTATTAAAATAGGAATGTATTTTTTCAAATGTATATCCTTACAAGACTACCTTTGATGTACGTTTAAGGCATTAACTTTCTCTTTATCGGAAGAGATCAAAAAGAGATGTTTTAGAGTTCTCACTTCAGCAACAGACACTAACTATTGTTCCTACGCAACGTAGCAATTTCGGGCAGTTTGCAGGTCGCTTAAAATCAGTGGCAGCTAACATTAATTCACGACTTTTATCATTATATTATCATCTTCAGTTTTAGTTTTTCTTAAGAGTATTTGGCCTCAATTTAATACCTAGTGAATTTCTTCAACAGTCCTGCAAATTTGTCGAATATACCTCACTAGCTTAAGCGATGAACTTGTTCTAAATTGTGGCAGGTTTGAACTATCGGTAAGAGAAATAC
Organism: Trinorchestia longiramus; assembly: GCA_006783055.1. NCBI lineage: Eukaryota > Metazoa > Arthropoda > Malacostraca > Amphipoda > Talitridae > Trinorchestia > Trinorchestia longiramus. The sequence continues at coordinate 43,373 of VCRD01001202.1, read as the reverse complement.
CTCCTCTATTTTGATTCTTGGGATGGCATGGGACTTCGGTATTGACGGCATGGGACTTCGGTATTGACGGCATGGGACTTCGGTATTGAACCAAGAATGGGCCAAACGGCTCGTTCCTATTGCCTTATTCTATTCTATTCTTATGCTGACTATAGCGACTACGAGGCGCATTTTTTCACGAGACTTGATACTCTTTGCGCGTAAATTTGTCTCCTCGCTTTAAACGTGTCGTTGGTTTTAAATAAGGCCTCACATGTGAAGGTGTTGTGGGGCTAATGGTTCCAAAGCTACGTGTTTGCTGTAGCCTTCGAGGCCGAGCTCTGATCTTATCTATATAGTGTGCAGAGCACAAGCGACGGAACTAAGCGTTCTAGGCGATAGCAATCTTCAGCAATGAGCACTGTCCTGAACTTATGATTGCGGAATCAAACGACCCTTTGTCGTCGTAGCGATTAAGGTTATCGTGCTCTTGTGTGTGCGGCCGCAGGTTTCATGATCCGCCACAATTACGGAGTGATGAAGCGCCGCCTGACCGTCCGCTTGTAACCGATCCGACTTTTAGTCCCCAGCGCCTCGACATAACTGATCCACACGAACATCGCTGCTAAGCGAAGGAAATGAGGATTTTCTTAAATTTGTATGCTATTTTCTTCCTACTTGGTCATGCCACCTAGCCAAAAATAAATTATTTGTGCATTTTATTCAATTTTTACGCACCGAGTAAATATATTATATTTATTAGGAAGTAATACTAGTGAGAAACTTATAAGCTTTTGGACATCTAATAACATTGCATTTTGTAACTGTATTCTTTTGGGCATGAAAGAAGGCCGTAAAGGTTAATCTAAATGTTGTTGTGTTGCACTGAGTGAACTCGCACGTGTTTGTAAAATAAAGTTACGCTTCTGTAGGATTATTATTTCCTTGATAGTTACGATAAAAATAGTGAAGTCTCGATCAAGATGTGATAAACATTTTTTGGGGGCTTCAGTTTTTGTTATGTTCGGTCTTTTCTTATGATTTCGATGCAAGTTAGTTTAGCTTCGGAATTTCACTCATGGCAGAATAGAATGAAGCCACGGCAACGAACAGAATGGCTCGTTTCTGAGCTGCTACCAATCCCATGCCCTCAGACATGTATCACGCACAGGCACCAGAATATAGGAGTAAGGTAAAGAAAGTGGAGGAAATGTACCAGCCTCACTCACACTTTTTAATTGGAACGCTATGATTCTATAACTCGCGGTACTTCTCTCATTATTGATGACATTTTTAATGTTTTAACTGTTGTTTGTTTCGGTACGAACGAACAACAGTACGTGAAAACCATCTTCCTTTGCAGTCATTCTTTTGCAAGTACGCCGTGCAACATATCTTGAATCTTTTTGTGTCGTGAAGGTCCCTATGGGGCACCATGGAGACGTGTGTACTGTGCGGGCTCCGGAACTGTGTGCACCACAAGCCCGTCTGATGTTTGGGTGCAAAATGATCATCAGGCGTTCGCTTACGAAATGTTTATCACATGTGTATGAACCACACGTACGATGGTTCTAGCGCATGCTTGATGCACATCACATGTGCATGCACCAAATGCACATCAGATACGTGTGTGTTAAGCACGAAATGAATGTGATGTATCAGACGTAAACTTGAGTCATGCATGCTGAGTTCAGACACCGGGACTTCCATGTCCCAGTAGACAACCACTGAAGAGCTCCTGGTGGTCTGATGGAGCTAACATGTGGCGCAGTAGTTCACAACGTTGTCGGTATTTTACAAATGTTTTTACTATGAATGATGTGTTTATAATTAGTTAACGACGTTTTGCTATTAAATAATGAGTAGCATTACTAAAAAGAGCTTTCCTAAGCATTGAAATGGTATTTGCCAGAAACAATAGTTTCCTTTTTATTAATGAATACGTCAGAAACAGGGTCATAATCGATGCATGGATACGTTTATTTCAACAATTATCATAAATTATGTGCATTCCTGTTATTGATTGTCTTTCTAATTAATTGATAAAATTTATTTTCACTATTATATTTGCAAAGGAATTACTCTCCAACCAAAGAGAGAAACAATCATGGTAGTATAGCCTCTGGTTCAATTTCAAGGAAACTTCTGCGTACAATAGAAGAAAAGAATAAGGCATTAGGAACAAGTTGTTCTGTTCATTCTTGGGTTGTTATCCGAAAAACTTTCGAGTGAGAAAATTGCAAGTTGGTGGTAACATGGATCCAATGATCGTATGAAGACATGGGCAGATGCAGAAAACTTCAAAATTTTCCGACTCACGTACCGAATTGCATTGGACGAGGGTGTCAGCAACATGTAAGGGTACTACAAAGTGTCACAATACCAAATATTGAGTAAAATTCGATGCTCACCCACGATACTCAGCTGATGAGGGACGTTGTAATATGAGCAATTATGATGTTGCGTATTAATGATGCAAAGGCATGAGTTTCAATTTATTCCTCATGAAAATACCTGAGTTGGTAACATGCTGTCCCCTGCTCCTACATGCCCTTTTTCTGTTGAATCTCCGGTGATGTTACCTCATTCACGTAAAATTCATAATTGATTGAACTTTACTGTTATCGGATGGTAAGGCGTGTGTAACACAAGGGTGTAAATAATTGTTATATTCCACGAGGGCAGCCCTCACTCTAGGTAGCAATTGTATTTAAGATTATCGATTACCTTGAGAGAGTTCTTCTAAATATTCTTCAAATACTTGTAAATTATTGATGATCATGTCTGAAGAACATAAATATACCACAAGAACTATGGATTACTAATGCATGAAAATTATAAAGAGCTTAGGCCTTAATTCCAGAAAAAGTTGGGAGGGGGCACAACGTTTTTTGTTCATCAAGATACGCCCATCACTTAAATGCCCATGGCAAAAATAAAAGCTTTGGCCCTCGAAGATATCTGCCCACAGCTTCATCAGCTTCACTACCAGCATCATGACTAATAACTTCATAACTCTCATCAGTTACACCACGATTACTGTGTTCGTGCACACGCGTTATCATCACTTTCACTGTAATCACGAGATGCTAATACACAAGCGTTCTCTTGCTTCTCACATGCAGACAGGGACCCAGTCAGAGATGGCATTGGCAGACTCGGTGTACTTAGTATTGACACGACTTGTACTTTCATCTTCGTGCTGCTCCCAGAGAACATACCAAAGATATTTTCTATACCACAAAAAATTGTAATGTTCTCGTACAAGCAATTGCACTGTTTTTTTCCAGAACAAATCAAAAATACTTCAGATACTACAAACAATTCCACTGCCTTCTGGAACCCTAGTGCACAGTAATCACAATACGCATGTATTCACAAATATGTACGTATTTGTTTACATTCAACTTACCCTCATGTGCTTAAGTGCATTTCCATGTGTTGGATTGTCCTGCAACGTCTATTTGTTTCTCTTCCTCCGTTGCTTTGCCAGACCTGGCCATGGAAAGATTTTTATGGCCTCTGGTCATACGCCTCGAGCAGCGTGCAACACTTAAGTTTCCATATCAAGTTGCCTTACGATGCCAACAGAACGAGTCTGGATTTGCGTGTAGGTCTCACATGAGTGAAAGGCTCAGATTTAGTGACTTGGGCTCGGGTCTAGACGTCACAATTTATCACATACGCTAATGCCCTCATAGCCTGGTCCCCTCTAACAGAAACTAAACCCATGAATTCAAAGACTGAACTTCATCATTGGGCTTCCATATTTGAGTTTGAATTTCCTGTCTCAATGTGGAGAGGAACTTTGGAACGAGCGATCGAGCACTCCAATTTGTCAGGCTGGAAAGGCTGCGATGCATTCAGACACGTTCCCTTGATCCTGAAGCTTGTCCTCATTCATCAAGCACCGCCTCCGCTGCCCTCACACGATCCCTCATTATTAAGTGCCTCCATTTTTCAGTAACTAATTTTTATTGTTATTTTGTTGATATTTAGTGATACTGTTATTACTGTAATTGTCATCAAAAACATCATTATCGTATTCATTGGTTTTACGATTATTGTTGTCAGTAAAATTATAATGGCTAATTTGTTTGCTACTTGCACTACAATTAATATTATTTTTAATGAGTGATTGTACAGTCATCGTTATAATTATTATTTTTATAATTATTATTAATGGTGAGCTTAGTTTTTAAGCTAAATTCACAATTAAGTATATGTACATCTCGTTATTTCTGAATGTTACAAGAACAGGGCCTTATCGTACTCTTATGATGCCGAATGATCGTGCTTGTTTGTTTTCAAAACGATTGTCGCTTTTAAAAGATGATGCAGCGATGACGAGCGCAGAAGAAAATTTCAGGGCAACATGTGAAGATTTTTTCAAAGTGTAATGACTTTTGCGATAACCATCTACAGCTTTCAGTGTAGCAAAGAAGTTATGCGCAATCGATGTAAAATTTTCAGTAGAAAACGCATTGGAACTTTCTCTTAATGTCTGAAGATTCTTTGTGTGCAAGCGGACGGGCACTAGAGCTAAACTCGCCCTGGGTTTGGAGTTCTTCTTTTACTGCTGCGGATGAGGCAGCTGTATGGAGGTTAAGACTGCTTTTATAACTGCGGTAGGAGGTGATACGGCAGCAGCTGCAGCGCTTTGACTCACAACACAGACGGTGCCGAGAAAACACACATCCGTCTGTGTGTGTATGCAGCAAGATCCGTTCCACTCTCACAACTCGCTCGTAACTTAGGGGACAGTTTCGCCTTCAAAAAACAGAATATCCTCACGAACAATAGATCAAACTGAGCAATATAAAGTTCATCACTGTTTTAGCTTCGCCTGCTAACAAAATTAATGAGCGCAGAAAGGGAAAGTTCTCTCATTATTTAGACGTAATTTTTTTGAGGCGTTTCATCGTGAATGTTGCTATTTTTGCCATAATTACAGGTTCCATTAAAATATTATTCTCTCTTTATCTAGTAAATGACTGATTTTTGGTATTCTGATTTTAGTGCACTCAAAAAATTATTCTTTACTTTATGAACGCTCGTTCAATGCAAGTGATATTTTTCTCGGTATGGATAATTCATCAAAATCCTTAAATATATTCAGCAGCTTCAGTTGACAGAAGTAGTGTAGTTGATGCCTCTGTGTGGTCTTCGTTGAATTTGCTCAACCTTTTTGACAAAATTGGTATTTCCAGATCAGGATTCTTTTGACTGACGAAAGTTGTGACAAATCCTCTTTGTCAAACACGACGTGCTTAATTGTCTCTGCTTACGCTAAAGGAAATAAAAGCCGCAGTACGTTAACGAGAATTTCGCTGTTTATTTACTGGAATAAACTGAATATTAATTGGAATCTGTTGTGCATTAACTGGAGTTCAATGTGCATTAATTGGAGTTAAATGTACACTCATTAGAGTTTAATTTGCATTCACCAGAGTTCAATTTACATTAACCAGAGTTCAATTTACATTAACCAGAGTTCAATTTACATTAACCAGAGTTCAATTTACATTAACTGGAGTTCAGTTTGCATTAACTGGAGTTCAGTTTGCATTAACTGGAGTTCAGTTTGCATTAACTGGAGTTCAGTTTGCATTAACTGGAGTTCAGTTTGCATTAACTGGAGTTCAGTTTGCATTACCTGGAGTTCAGTTTGCATTACCTGGAGCTCAATGTACCCGGATTTCAATGTCCATCTGTCGGAATTCAAAGTATGTTGACATAAATTCAATTTACATCAACCGAAATTCATGTGTTGCACATTAATCGACAATCAGTGTACGTAAACCTGAATTCTCTGAGTAGACGAGAAGTGAAATTCACTGTGTTTTAGCTGGAGTCTATTGTATATTGACCTGAATTCAGTGACTATCAACACTAATTTATTGTGCATTTGGAAGAGTTAAATGTATACGTATATAAAAAAAATCGAGTTGTCGCAGGACTTCTAAGTTGTCTTGTGTTTCAAGCGAAGGTTACACTCCGACGCTGAAATCGTAAGATCGTTGAAACTATTCATGTTTTGCTAGTGAAAGAAATATGCCTCACAATGATTTCTTTGAAATTAAGCTCAATGAAATTGTTTCAACTCTTTGTGAGATATTTCCTCAAAATCAGTGTGTTTTTATAAGGATAAGGATTTTTTTATAAGGATAGAGATAAGATTTTTTTTGTGTTTTTATAAGGATAAGGATTTTTTTCATTTACGAGGATGTTGATTCTCCTACACGTAAATTTGTGTTTGTGAAAAATCTTCGTTCAAAAGTTTATTTGTTCAAGTTGTTAGCATTCGTTTTTCCTCAGGATGGTCAGGCAGCTTGTATGGTAGCTGATTTATTATATGTTGTGTACTCAGTATATTAAAAATGTGCATAAGTATTCACTATTCAAATGTTAAAACCGAAATTAATGTGTCTTAGTAATATCTTAGTCCGGCGATATTATTCTCTTAGATTTAAATTTTTACACAAACGGCATAGAAGTAATTACGAAAAGTATGTATTGGCTCACATATCCTTAACTTAGTATCCTATTTAGGCGTTGTCCTTTCAGCATTTGTTTTGAAACCTTTTGCCTGAAAATTGCTGTGCCTCTTAACACATTCCCATCTCCCTAACTCGAGCACAGAAAATTCTTTCTATACATGCTCTCTATTTGTACGAATGACGTTATACTCATATTTTTAAAGCAGTAGAACGTGAATCGATGTTAGAAATTTTGAATCCAAGGCTTGCTCAAAATTTAGAAATTCTTGGTAGTGATTTTACCTCACACACACTCTCATTGAGTCAGGATACATCGAGAGGAAAATAAATTGCCGAAGTTCGCCATTTCCGGACGGGGCTCTGGTTGGAGTGTCAGTAGGAGTTGAGAATAAGTTTGAGTACAGTCAAGTCAGGGAGATGCTGTAATGAAGTACCGTAGTGACGTACTGCTGTTTTGGCTCACTGTTACTCTCTCTCAAGTTTTTTTATCAAATAAAATTCATTTATTAATTTGAACTGTATATAATAATCAAAAACTTCATTGATTTAGCATTTGTAATCATGGGCATTTTGAATCTGTTACTGAAGTTATGTGCTAGAAGTTAAAAGTTCAATTTCATGAACATTGAACAACGCTTAAGGAAAGAAATCTGAAAATATCATTATTTTTTTCGTATCGCCGAGACAAGATGGTTATGAGTAAATTTATCACTACATTTATCAATACAAATTGACTTTTTCACAAAAAAATATTTATTGCCATAAACGACACTATAATCTAAAAATCGCTCTCGTTTGTGTATGAATTACTAGCAAAGACAATTTAAATTTCTGCTTTTCGCCAGTCTAGGGAAGGTTCTTATTCCGTTGACTATGAATTCAATTGGTGCAAGACTGCGAACTTGATCCTACTTTTTAATAATAAATTTAATTCATTAATTCAACTATTTAAAATTGAAACGTGGGTTTTTCTAGTCTTGTTTTTCTTCATGTGTTCATACTTAAAAAATTAAGTGTCTCACAAGCTAGTTCTGCTCTGCATCTTGACCAAATAAAATTCCTGGCCACAGCTTGTCCAGCCAAGAAGTTTTATCTCCGTTCAGACAAAATTGATGCATAATGTCATAGGGGTACCTCCATTTGCTTCTTAATAATTTCAGTTAATGTCCTAGCCAAACCATGACTAAATAACATCATTCTTAAGCACTGGTACTGTGGTACACCACTTGCTTAAAGTTCTTCGACTAGTTACGGTGATCGCGTGTTTGTTCGTTGTTAGCGTAATGGATTTTGCGCTATACACGGATGTGCATGGGGTTCTTGCAGCTAAAAACCACTTATGAACCTACGTTTGTTCACGAGTAGAGCTTCTTATGAATTAGATTTTTTTGTGCGTAGCGATGGCGACGATGCATCGTACAAATGAGTTCTTGTATAAGTGTTTTATTTATTTTACTTCTTTCTCACTATCATCAATTTATTTTTATTTTGAAACGATGTATGGAATGTTTTGTAGCCTCGTAGACTTCAATAAATTTAACCAGGTTTCCAGTGCTGACGTCTTCGTCAGTGGCACAAAAAATGTGAAGAACATGTATGCTAAGATTTGCTAAGTGAGTGTATGCTAAGAATATATCAAGCATGTATTTTTTCCCGAGACCAAGAATTTATACTAAAACTACATATTATACTTGATGTCATTATTGGTGTATAAGTTTATGTATGGATCGGTAGTTGTAAAACCTAAAACAACTGATATTTATGATCACTGGTAACAAATTTATGTCTAATACCTGGTGTCATCGATATACTCCCATGTACGAGTATGTGAACTAACATCTGGTTAGTATTAATTATTTTCATGCACAATTGTATGACGTACATTATTGTAGGACAGTACATTTGGGAGAAGCACTTCCTGTATTCAACACGTGACAGGTGCTGTGGACCACGACCGTGTATAATGAACTTTCACGCTGGGGAAACACTTTATCCATCACGTCGCCAGTAAACTAGGATCACTTGATGAAGAAAGCACTGCTCACTTCCCTCTAGCCATGCCACTGGTGTCCTCGAATAGGACTAACAGTAAAACGAAGTGTTACGGTATATAGCTTCCTTTACCTAGAACGTCGTCAGTGTCTTCAAATAGCTCTGCCTATAACTGCAAGACTACCTTGGTGCAGTACTTCTTTCCTCTAGGTCTAGCATGTCGTCAGTGTCAACTAGAACTGCTGGCTACTGAAAGATTGAGCATTTTGGTGCAGCACTTCCTCTGCTAACATGTCGCTGGTGTCCGGAACGAAGGTTCTCGACGGGAGCGGAGCTCGCATGACAGGCCTTGATTGCGCCTATGGACCAGCTTTTGTGGTCTGCCCTGGAGGGCCTTTGTGAGGGCCTTTGCCGCGCCACTGCGCAGTGATACAAGAAAACCTCGACACAGCTGCCTTTCCAGCTGCTGCTACTCAAGTCGTAGCTACACTACTGCAGTTTTGCTGCACCAATATCCATTTGGAAACTTTCATGCTGATCCCAAATTACTGGATGTCAAAAGAGACGGTGTATCTAAGGAAAAATATAACAGTAAATGGAGAATTTCAAGCTATAAAAGCTTCAAAAGTAACTTCTGTCGATATTTTCTGCACTAGCTGTTTCACGCGTGGAGTTTCACGCGGGAAGTTCTGTTGGGTAAATGTAATAATTAACTCGGATTTCAGAGTATATTTGTTCATTCCCAGTTGTTTAGCCGAGTCATTCCTGCAATATCGTATGCTGAGCTCTCGCCCATTCAGAACTCGCTTAAATAATTTTTCAATAACATGAGCTCCCAATTCTTTTCAATTATACACTTCATGGCCTACCTTCCTGTTCTTTACCCTGATTGCATCTCCTGCTCCCTCCTGATGGCGCCCAACTGAAGCAACAGCTCAGACAGCGTGTCAATATTTGAGTTGAGTGGGGAAGGCTGTCGATGGGATGCCCTGGTTTGTCGTTGCCCCAATTGGACATCGATAATCGCTTAGCGTTTCCCAACCGCACTCCCTTCAGCTCCCCGTGGTCTTCTAAACACGGCAGTAATTGACGCCGCCCTGCGATGCTGAGACTCGACACCTGGTGGTCGCTTGCTGTCCTGTTCCCAGATTTCCTCAAAGAGCTCCGATGTAGCGGAAAGTGTCACGGCGGATGCTGTTCATTGTAAATCATAATGCTCGCTGTACGCTTGTAAGAACTACTGTGTCTTGTGAGGTTTGTTCGAGCTACTAGAAACGAATCAGTGACGCTCGTTTCTAATGAGGGTCATTTATTGACAGGACGTGTTTTTTGTTTATATTTGTCCCATGCGCTTTATGTATAAACTGATCTTTTCAACGATTCGTTTAATTTCAAATGCGTAACGCTACCGACTAGAGTTTTTTATACCGTAAAGGAAAAACAGCCTTCCAATGCCACAACCCTCAGCCGTCACTGTGTTTGCAAAGGGCTCTATGTACACAATTATATTGGGATCGTGTTGTTATTGGATGTTGGTACTGATCAATACAAATGAAGTAAACTCATAGGGAACTAACTTCATAGTATGGTAGCATATATTACAGTGAGCTCGATATTTGCTTGTTTTTAAACGAAGTTATTTTACATTCATTGCATTTTAAGAAATTAGATTCGTGGTATACGATTGATTTTTTTTAAGTACTCTCATTTTATAGTTTCAGGGAAGAGTTTTTCATCGACGTTTCATGATTTCAATTTATCGACATGTAAGACGTCTGATGAACTTGAACTTCAATGGAATCTGTTTGATACCGGAGACTACATATGCTTCAAATTAAAATAATAAAATTTTATTGAAAAGTTAGAGCCAGAAAGAAGCAATTGTTGATTGTTTTTAAAACATATGAAGACTATGTAGCCATTTATTGGACTTCCATTTGGGTTTGATTCATTAGTTCGTCAAGTATTCGTGAAATTGTTAAAAGTTTTTGTTTTAAACTTGATTTCATGGAGAGGACATGTAGAGAAATATGATAGAATCTTCATATGAGCTCTGTTTGAAATACAGCTAGCCTCTTTAAACATCTACTCAATTTCTCAATTATTCATATTTCCTTCCATTTCTTCATCATTAAATGATAATAAATTGCCATTAATATTATGGCGGAATATTCAATTGTTTGATAGCCTATCTACATGCAATGTCTAAAAAAATATATACTCGAACATTGCCTCAGCCATCATAACATTTTCCTCTCATTAGAACCCTCTCCTTCCACCGAAGCATCGTCGTATGTTCATTTCAGTTAATTTTTCATGAGCAGGAGAACATGCGTATTACTCTCGTCTTGTAATTAAAAAGTAGCTATAGAGTAGTGGTCTACGGCCGTATATCAGCAGAAGCTGTTAAGCGTCAACTTTACTTTGATTTATGGACATTATTGCTAAGGGTTATTTTGGTCTGTTGCTCTGCTGTCGTAGTCACGTGACGAATGTCAAGTTGCTTCAGTGTATGGGTGGGGCTCACGCTCCACTCTCACGCCATCGTTCAAGCGTGCCTAAGTGAATTCGTATGTCTGACTCTACACATGCATGTTATTTTCATTAGCAACTGCTTCGTTTGCTCGTGTTCTTTCGAAAGCGTTGCTGCGTAGAACTCATTCCAAACTGAGATTACATTTTTTATTCATAAAGTCCACTTTTTAGACTCAAGCGAAAAACTGACCAATCTACTGAGAATATTATCTGCGTCTTTGAAAACGGAGGAAAAAATGTTGCGATAAATTTTACCTCATAGTTATTCATTTGGAAGCAATGGCTGTAGATAACACATTTTATTCCCATGTTTTCTCCTAGCTTTAAATTAATCAAGACAGATAATAATTGGTGTCCTGTCGTCCTCGCACGACTGCAAGCCTAACAAACGGTGCCGCCAAAGTGAAACTTGTGCTTTCTGCGGCTTCCTTCGAGCGTCCGAGCCTCACACCCTGAAATGCCGCTGCGTGCGGTCGGATGCTGCGAATAAAAACCCGTTCGAATAGTGAGCGCCTCCACATCACGGGAAATATTGGCCACACAACGACGATGCTCCGCTCGTCAAACGACCTTCTCGCTACGTGATGAAGCCATTAAGGCCCAACCAGTCTGCTCAGCGCTGCTGCAACTCAAGCAATCATGCATTCCGAGTCCGTGTGAGCAAGTCGGATTTCCGTAATTTCAAGTGAAGAAAATTTTCACCATATGTAACTTCAAGCCTAGCCAAATGAACGGCTGTATGTGTAATTTGTCAGGCCAAAAAACTACAAGTTCTTGAAATTCTATTATGTTCAGGCAACTTATATGTTGTGCTGTGTGACTAGTGTTGGTTAAACACTGGAAACTTCTTAGAAATTAGAGGGAAACAAATCTACCATCGTGCTAACATTGGATTGAAAAGATACCATACTTAACCCACTTGATACCTCCTAATCCAATCTGGTGTGCTAAAAAACGAATGATGACGACGTAGAATTATCTGCTGGCCTTTACAGATATAATAAGATTCTTAATTGTGCCCAGCAGTACCTCGAAATTTAATGACAAAAATTGTATTCCAGATTCAAATTGTCCAGTAATCACACAATCTTGCTGACTTGAGACAATCAGCTGTATTTCATTGCTAGGTACGTAGTTAGGAACCTACTCAGCTGGAAATGAAGCTTCTTCAAGTTATAGCTCAGCTGTAAAAAATCTATTCTAGAAAAAATCCTCTAAAATTTTATCTCACTAACGTTTGCTATTTAACTCACTATTTTAGTTCTTTTATTGCACTCTAAATTTTTTGTTCTGTGAAATCTTGAAGTCTCAATTATTTTTTTGGTGCCATTCTGCAAACTTTTCACTTACTCATGCATTCTTTTACATCTATGTCTTTCTTATCCCTGGAAACTGTGAGACATAGCGTGCTTGAGGTCGCATTTCTGAAGCTTACATGCGCAGCTCAAGTTGTATTCCTCATCTTCATGACGCCGATAGGTTTACGTTGTGGAAACTACAAACTGTCAGTCATACAAACTGATTTTTGTTAATTTGGCAATCCTTTTCCTAATTGCCAAGCCGTCATAATGTATTCCTTTGAACATTGTAAAGAAAGTATTACCACGAACATCGAAGCTTATGTTTGAAGCTGCTCTTTAGAATATGTACTCGTTCTCAGGCTTTCTGTTGATCATCTCCCTGTTGGATGGTCATATGATGTGCACGCAGACCCAAGATGCGCATCGACGCGTCAACGAGGACGACATGTACGCAGAAGCTATAGAAAGAAATGACATTTCTTCGTCGTTTGGCAGTAGTGAAGAGACCTTCAAAGTCACGAGTACAAGTCACTGCTCATGTTCTCCTTTTTTCTCTTCGACCCCTCACTGCAAGCTGTTAAAGCTCGGCAAAAACGCGACGGGGGCTGAATGATTGATTTCTATAGCTCTCTGTCTGTTACTGACAGACTATGACGGCAGGATTGTTTGATTAGACAACCTATTTAAAGTCCTTTGATGGAAGTTAATAATAATTACAGGGAACTTTTTAAGCGTACTTCCCGTAACCTGAAATAGATTCAGCATGAATTTTTACTTAGGGCATACTTGCAGGGAGATGCATTGTCAAACAATGCTTAACCAAAGCGCAAGGTTTTCTAATGGTTTGAGCACCGAATGTTCACTCTGTTGACACTTTCATATTTTGTCACCATTATGCATACGTCATATTAAATATTGATTTAACATCCACATTCTACGAACTCCCCAAAAATTGTAACATTGGAGCGAAAGTTTTTAAATAATGAGTTCAAACTATACGTTGCTCGTTACGGTAAGCGGCAATGGCTTCTGTGTGAGATTGAACTTCGGTAACCAAAGCTGGCACTAATCTCGCCGTAGAGCTACTCACTTTAACTTTACTCGGGATACTGTGGAAGCTCGGTGCACGTAATTGAGGTACATGCGCTGAGTGCTGCAGGCACCTCATATAACCGCCCAATGGCCTCGCGATTTTCTACAAATTTTGGGGCCTCAATCGACCGGAACAGAGAACGGCCAAGTCTGGGCGCGAGTCTCTTTCTTCGCAGACCACCGGAACGCAGTGCCGACGTTCAAAGAAAATGTTGTTTCCGTCTTATATTTAAGCCCTCGGAGTTTTTGAAGCTCCATGAAAGATTTGTTGATGCTCAGGAGAATAACTGAGAAGATAAACATCTCGGCTTTGAATCCGTTTCTTATGAACACAGTGTACAAAAATTTACACTCGTGCTTTTGAGTACTACAAAATGTTTGTTTATTTATTGTAAACGTAATTAGTATTTGTTCATTACTATTAATATTTCTTTTAACCTTCAAACGACATGCTCAACTGGCAATGCACATAACATTTACCAAAATTAACAAGTTTCTACAAAAAGCTGGTAGATGAAAAATACTTTTGGAATTGCATTACTTTTTTCATGTTATTGTGAATAAGGTTTTGACGGTTCGTATCATTAACAATCATGCATTTATAAATTGAAGCAGGACATAACATATTTAATGCAAGAAAACTGATCTTGCTGATTCAGTAAGAAAATACACAAAAGCAACTTTAGGCCTCGTCTGTCTCTCAATTAACTTTATTTTCGAGATTTTTCATGGTTCTCGTGGTAAGTGACTTGAAAGGCTCGTCTTATACGTGTTCTGAAGGATTTTAATTGCAAAGTATGTGATAAATTTAGCATCCAAGCCTGCTTTTTAGTTTGCTAAAAAAAGTGTATACTTTGAGTTGTATAGTTTCCAGGTGCCATAACTTCCCTGTACACTTATTGATGAAACTGAAGTCTGTTGTATGATTGAAAGCTAAAGCAATTTGATTGAATTCTTACAACGAAAGATCTTCATTCATATTACTCACGTTTGTTATGCTTATATCAGGACCCGTGAATTTTTTTATACCCCATATTCATCTCTTCCCATCAGATGTTTGTGTACTTTTCATATATTATTTAGTCGTTTAATAGCTCGACCTTGAGCATGCACAGCTGTGTGCTTGCTGCTGTGCTCCTGGCTACTTTCAAACTCTTTGAATGAAAAAAACAAAGACCTTAGAGCTCGACCACAGCTAGACACGCCTATGGAGCTCTCGCGGTGCATGGGTTCATTCAAAAGCAGAGTCTTTTTACGTCAGGCATTTATTAAACTGTCATGCTTTTGTGGTCTTTAAATGATGAGTGTAAGTAATAGTCCTGTTTTCACGACCACTTCTCCCTCAATAGAGCTTGATTGTCAATAGCGTCCGAGTCGTAACGGACTAAACTATACACGAATTGCAGTCATTTACCAAAACTTTGAGTCTCATTTGGTTCTTTGTTATATATATTACTGTGCATCAACTATTGTGTTTTACAACTGAATATTTTCTTCTTCTTCGGAGAAGATCAATAGCGCCCATTAAATAATTTTTTAATTGCGAGTTTACTTGTGTGATATAGAAGTAATCTCGGCAGTGAACTCCACTGATGTACCTTATCACCGGCATTTGTAGTAAAATCTCTGAAAAATTGAATATTTTTACTGATCGTACAACATTCATCTTATGTTATTTCATTAAATTATACTTTATGAATCAAACAAATATACTAATAATGAAAGCATTCTGAAAGTGTAAATGTGACTGCCGTGACACAAAGGAACACGCACAAAGTTCTGTACATGTTTTTCTCTTCGCTGTGTTGAGATACATTTGAGCAGTTTTTGACCTATTGCGGTGTATTCTTATGCAAAGTCATTCACGAAAGTAAGTTTTAATTTTTTTAAAGTAACGGATTAAAAAGTTACTTATTTTAATTTAGGGTGCAGCAATTGTATTGCATCATTCAGAAGAAATAAAGTAAAATAAAAGGTAACTGCTGTATTTCTATTGTTTCAAATATTTGAGACTATTTCCCTTTAAAGCCACCCAGTGATGTTTCATCACAAGTATAAAAAACTCCAGATCGCATTAATGCTTCCGTCCCCTCTACAATCAAACGTCGGAATGCCTCTCTTCCTACAGGCGCACCTAACCAACATACATAATTGTGTATAAATATACATTTAGCAGCCTTGAGAGAGGAAAACTGCAGCTTTCTCTTTCAATTGCTGGCTTTTTGTTTGGCATAACAAGTGGAATTTCTCGCTGCCATAAGTTGCGCGCTATCGGCTGAACAGGGCGCTTTTGGTCAAGGAACGGCCATTGTCTAGCGCAACACTCGATTTATGACATGCTATCAAGCGCTCATCTTCCTGCGAAGGCTCTTCGCACCCCAGCGCAATGTGAAAACACTCCAATGAACATCTGATCCGTGACCATGTTTCGGCTGATTAGCTTTTTGATAGTCCTCGAATAAATAACATTAAAAAACGAAATTGGAGTGAAGGATAATGTGTACATGTCCGTATCGGCTGTGTACATCAAATGAAAATTCTTATCACGTAAATATGCTTCTGCTCTTTACTTTTCCTAGCTAAGATCGCAAGCTTTTAAGATTACTAACGCAAAACACAGACTGCGTGTGTATTTTTGATTTAGAGCAACTGCGAATGAAAATTTGAATTAGGGTATATTTCGACCAACAAAAGCATATATACTGTATGTCTTGACAATTACAATTTACTTATGAGGAAGATTAACGTTCTGTGTTAGCGTAAATCTTACTAAAATAGCAATAAAAAAAAAGCAAAATTGTCAAGTACTTCTATAGAAAGCGACGTTTACAGCATTTCGCATTAATTCATTTCGAAAAACCTAATAGTTGACCCATAACGAGATAAGGTATGTTGATTGACTGCCACTTGTGCAAGTATTTCCCGGTTGAAAATGCCAATATATAATCTTGATTCATTAAATCTTCAACCCTACGAGCTGAACATCACCAAAAATTAATTCTTCCTCTCATATGTGTGAGGAAAAGGACGTACATTGCTCGACGTGCTAATTAATGAAATCTTCGTGTCTAATAATTGTCAGCTTCTCACTCTACTCACAATGTTTATTTGACGTACGTACAAGAAGAAGTTCTGCGAATAAAATGCTTTCGTGTTGATTATCTTACATTGCAAGGCGCGTCTTCGCTTACTCTGTGCCGCTGCAAGTATTTTCCACAAACACTCGCAAAGACTTACTATTTATATTACATACGGGAATTTTCCTTTCGCAATTTTTTCCTTGATTTTTTTCATATCTTGTGTTCTGAGATGGGGATGCCTTTACTGCTTTCTGTGTTCTCCACAGACCAGAAACAATGTGATGAAATAATTGATAAGTATGAACTTTAGTTGTTGTATGTGGTGTTTCACAGTTGAATTATTTTCTAAATTATAAAAGAATACTAAATTAGCCGTGAAGAATGAAATTGTTGTTTAATGTCAAATTTTTCAGGCTGAACGAGTCACAGACTCATCTTCATCACTGCGATATATTTTTTCATACACGTGAAAAAAGTGAATTATCCCCTGGAAGATTTCATTGTAAACTAATGTTACTGTGCATTAAATGGTCTAAATATACAGATTTCTCCTTGCCATTATACCTGAACAACTTCATTTGCTTTATTTTAACGCATAAAAACCTCGTTGTACACCTTCCGATGTGTCTATATCCAGGAAAACCTGAAACCAAAGGTGTTATTTTGTAATTCATTCCGTAAGATACTTTCATTCTTCAGAAAGGTAAGCCTGTTAACAACTCGAGTATTTTTTTTGTTGAAAAGTTTGTTACATTTTCACTCACTTGAGAGAGATCGAATGATTTAAGCCTCATTTCTTGAGTGGTCGCTTCGACATACAAGTCAAGGGACTGCGCTGCTTCAACCTGAGCTTGAGAGTTCATGGCAGCCTGGTCTGCACGCAGCCTGGTCTGTACGCAGCCTGGTCTGTACGCAGCCTGGTCTGCACGCAGCCTGGTCTGCACGCAGCCTGGTCTGCACGCAGCCTGGTCTGCTCGCAGCCTGGTCTGCACGCAGCCTGGTCTGTACGCAGCCTGGTGCTGACTGAAGGTTCTGTGACTGAATTGACTTACGTGGTTGGTGTGTACGTGTATGGTTGATGTCTATACTACTTATTTACTATAGCATGGTCTTTAGTGGAAGGATTATTTTTGAAGTTTAATCTTTCGTTAAGAAAAGACGCGCGTATTTGAACTGGGAAGTGGTGAACTGGTCTTGAAACATGTTTGCAGTAGTCCATGTTATATTAAGACATTGTCCCAGTTCTTTGAAGACTGAACGACATAATGATTGCAGTTCGAAAATTGTAACAATGTTAAGAAGGAATCTACATATATTATTCTAAAAAATCTCATAAACCGGAAAATCAATGTCAAATTCATATTCGACCTCAGCAAAAAAACAAATTCATAACAGAAGAGATGAAAATTGAGTTTAGGAGATGAAAAGCCGTTGCATTCTTCTTCGTGGATATGCATGAGCTTTATAATCATTTCGTCGATGCTTGTTTCGTTGGAGAAACTTTTACAATGGCTAGCGAGAGAGACAGACTCTGAGGTATTTTCTCAACAAATTTAATACTGCAGGCTTCCATTCTGTGGAGCTGCAGTGAAGCGGCTCTAGCGAGCAATGTCTCATCCAAACTCGCAATGTCTGCACCCCCAATGCACTATGTTTGCACACCAATGCGCATTATTTTTGCCCCAGCGTGCAATGTTTGCACCTCAACGCTCGATGTTTGCACCTCAACGCTTAATGTTTGCACCCCAGCGTGCAATGTTTGCACCTCAACGCTCGATGTTTGCACCTCAACGCTTAATGTTTGCACCCCAGCGTGCAATGTTTGCACCCCAATGCTCAATGTTTGCACCCCAGCGTGCAATGTTTGCACCCCAGCGTGCAATGTTTGCACCCCAGCGTGCAATGTTTGCACCCCAGCGTGCAATGTTTGCCCCCCAGCGTGCAATGTTTGCACCCCAGTGTGCAATGTTCCCAGTCATGCTTGGCACGCTGGTGGCCGATGCCTTCTGATGACTTCCGACGTTCGGTGCCTGCCTCTCCGAATTTTATGTGGGGAAGCACTCGAGTTTTCTGGAGGTCCATTCATCCTGGAATTTTTATCAGGCGTTCGTTCAAGTAATATTCAAGGTGTTGTGAGGAAAATACCATGTATTCGTGATTTAAATTCAGATCATGGTATTTTTATTCATCCGTTTTAAAATGCAGCGACTGACGAGGCTTTCGAAGTAACATGTATTCATTATAACTGAAGCAACATTCAATCGTCAATGCTAAATATTATGAATGTGTCCAGGTGCAAGTGTTAATGCGTCTACAGGTGGTGGACAAAATAATGGAAACACCTAATATTTTACCATCATAATCTTAGAACATAAT
>VCRD01001202.1:8823-20248 GCA_006783055.1 Trinorchestia longiramus | reverse complement strand
GTCGCTCCTTTTCTTTCCGTCGCCCCTTTTCTTTCCGTCGCCCCTTTTCTTTCTGTCGCCTTCTTATTTCAGTTGCCTTTTCTTTCAGTTGCCCGTTCCCTCCACGTATACCTTATGTATATCAGTAATTAAGTGGGCAGGTAGGTCTAGAAATGTTCAATTAGAGCAGTATTATTGATCAATTTTTAAATGTTAGTTGATCCATTGTACCACAAAAAACTCGACTATCTTCTCTCTAAGCGATTATTTTGCTCTTTTTAGAAGTCTGTGGGGAAGGTTTTCTTATTCCTCTCTCAATCATAAAACGCGCCTGGCTCTATTGTATTCTATCAAATTAAATCCCACGTAGTATTACGACTGCATGGAAGGACACCGGTGCCCGGAACGCCGGTATCTCATATCGCAGAGCCCCGGCCAGCAGCACACATAGGAATGTGTCCGGAGCCCTAAAAGTTATAATTAGCTTCTAAGGTCCCGAGGCAGGCCTCGATCGAGTTATTACAGTGTTAAAACTACCGAAAAAGTCGCTCAAACGACTTCCGTCTTCAGTATGGGTAAGCACTCGAGAAATTCCCTCTTTTGGCAAGTTTTAATGAACAGTTCTTCTGAAATATTTGCTCTGGCATGCTTGTCTTAGGATATTAAGACAAGACAACATTACTAAAAAAACTAGCGACAGCTGTCCTGGAAGTTGAACGGCTCTAACATTCGTTATGTTTTTAAATTGATATGGCTTTGCCCGGACAGCTTCCCCTTTTGGTCTGTTAGTCATCACGGAATATCTGTGTGACCAACATAACATGACTCACTCCTGCACAACAAGAAGAAGAAGACTCAGCACTTCACTGTCGAACAGTGCAATAAACATGTTGCGCATAATCGTGAATCCATTGCGATTGGTGTGACCGTGTTTATTTCTAACATTTCAAAACCAATGCAAAGGCAGCAAATATTTTTTTGAACGATTCGGATACACTAAAAAATAGTAAAACTATAGGGTAATTATGAAACACGATTGAAAATTAATTATTGTTTTTTTAACTTCATCTTTTCTCGTTCACTGCAGCCATCGGCTAAAGGCAATTGGGAGTGAATCACAATCTCTGATGTCCTTGTGCTTCTCGAGATGCCAATGGTTGATAGCAACTGAAACTTGGTGACCTAACCTAATCAATCATGAGTGGTTCCAGGAAGCTCGTACGGATTCCAAAGTATGAAATGATCGTTGAAAATTTTCAAAAATCAAAATTATAGGGAGTAGTTTTTTGGCTCTGTGATAGCGCGTAATTTTAACAGTAGATATCATGAAACTTTAGTCCGCACAGATAATTCATTTGTATTCATTGCACGCTTCTCAAGGATAAATTTAGCGAGCTGAAAGCTTGGCAAATATCTTAAAAGCCTAGAAAGGTTTTTAGCGATGCTCTAAAACTAGAGTGGAATATTCAAAGGAGCTTAACGAGGCCCGTGGAGATTACAATCAGGAAACAGAAAGTCACAGAATCGTGAAATTTTTTATAATGTATGTTATGTATCTTATTCTCTATAATTTCTATTTGTTGCGATATGTATTTCAATAAATATTTATAGAACTTAACATTTTTCTTGTAGCATCGTTGGATTGCCTTGTTCTTCCTTATTGGTTCATTACTTATACGCGTTCCCTATTTCGTGAGCAGCCATTTTGTGGCTATACGTGAACAGCTATTTCTGTAAATGTCTTAATCAGCTACTCAATTGTTGCTTTTCTGTTATGACAGTCTTAAAACGAATTCGAAAAATTCATTAAATTAAAACCGCTCTCCCGTAAAATAATTCGTTTTCATTCTTCTCGAATGACTTTAAGAAAGTTAACACAAATCTAGCGCTGTTGATGTACATATTTTGTCCGAACTGAAATATTCGTTTGAGTTTTCATTCTTGTTATTGAAGGTTGCCTGATAAAAATATTGCAAAGGAAGGTTAAATAACGAAAAAATGAAATGAAACGCTCAGATGCTCGGCTATGAATTTTCGACAATCCAGTCTTTGTTATAGAACAGAAGAACACCAGTACTAGAGGTGCACCTTGTACCATCGTACTATAAAACAAATGCACACGAGTGTCTGGCAGACATTTAATTGTCGGAGCTTGGATTTTTTCTGTGCAGTCCGTCCACCTTGCAGTCAGTACGCAAGTCTCTTTGCACGACTGCTGGCTGAGGACGCTTCCAATAAAGCAATATTCGACACACTTCACGGTTGCCAATTTCCTGTGAGCAACAAATTTGCTGTTGCTCCCGTTGGTTGCGCTGTGATTGCGATCTGTGACACCGAGTCGGACGCTCGCTCTCACAATCATCCGTGCTGCTGATGTTCAAGAGAACGTCCTTCCGTGTGAAAACCCCTTGTTCTTCCATCAGTTTTGAACACTTGCTGAACAGTTCGGTACATCATAATAGGATTAACTTATTTTTCTTTCTTAATACTTTTGATTTTGCCTTTTCACGTCCTTTCGAGATTCTAACGCTTTTCCATTGCCGACATGGCGGGCTATGCCAATCAAGGCTTTGGAAATTTTGTGTCCTGATGAGGGTAGTAGGATATTGTATGTTGACTGAGCTAATTGTAATGATTCCTTTTATGAACTGGAGACAGTAGCTGAGTCTAAATTTAATGTGGACTGTTCTCATAAGATAAATAATAATAATAAAGATGATGAAAACGATGATTTTGTTTTTTATTAATTTAACTTTTAATAATCTTCCCTAGCTAAGATATTATTGTGACACACATTCCGTCTCTTGTGCAATGTTGAGTGTGATCTTATCCATTTTATTTTCCTGCATGCATTCATTGTTTCAGAGCACAATGCATGCAAGTTAAAATCAATTTCACTGCAATGGAGCACAACTACTCTTGGAGATTAGAATCAATCGTAGAATTAATCCTGACTTTGCACTGCATCAGTCCACTACCAGCCGTCCAACGTACATGTTATTACTTCAAATACTCGTTCTAAATTATTTTGCCCCAATGAATGCACAAAAGGAAAATAGCCACACGTTTTTAGTGTTATATGGCTTTTCTAAATAGAATCGGGGGATTTAAAAAAAAAAACTGAGTTGTTACAATAAAGCCGGTGAACATGCTCATAAATCGCAAAAGTCAAAGTTTATTTACCAGTGAATAAAGGCATTTCTATTTCTCTTTACCCATGCAAGAAAAACTTCAGAAATAGAGCAACAACTCGACATCTACGAGGGCAACGACTTGGCATCTATTTGTCCGCCAAATGATGTAGAGCCCGCAGATTAAGTATCAAATGTTGAGCCCGCCGGACATTTCTGTGGCGGTGCTACACGGACGCTAATCTTGTAGCTCTTAATATATTCATGGAACTTCTAACTCGTTGAGGAATTGTTCTGATAAGCACCGGACTTCTGGCCTGACAATGGCCGAAAGAACGCCAAGACGAGAGAGCCTAACTCTCGATCGGGTTTTGTTGTTCAATTCCGAGGACACTTTTGCCAGGGACTATAGATTCATGATTGTCTTCTTCTTGATTACATTACGAGACTTAGACAGTCAAATGCTTTCTTTCAAATGAGGAAAGACAAGATAACTTCTTGACGATTTATGAGTTAAAGTTTTCGAGCTGCTGTTTGTCCTGCTCACTCGATTGCATCGAGGGTTTCTTGTAACTTGAATACTTTTTGAGAGCTTCTGTATCGTACTGGAGTCATCAGTCTCTTCATACGGCAGCTGTTGAAAACATCCTTGACAACTAATTTACAGCAACTACCGTCTTACAGGCCCCTGGTTGTAACTTTTGCAAGCCATAACATTATTTGAACAGTATGTTTAAAACTATTTGCCAATGTATTGATTATCATTCCACCATTGCTTTAAAATTTATACTGCCGAATTAAATAATAGCTAAATGATGCATTTGAATTCGAAATACTTTAGAAACTACTTTTCAGCCCCTTCAGATATTGGGATTTTGAGTTAATTATTTCTGTGGTGTAATTATCATTTAAATCATACTTTCTTACTCCTAATCTGTAATTATTTCGCCAAACTTGTGAGCGGAAATTTTTACCTGATATTGGAAGTGAAAATATCAAGAACCTCGTCGATGACCGCGTAGCCGAAGTCGATCTCGTGTTTTGAGTTTAAAAATTCTTCAACCGCGGTAAATATTCACAATGTAGGACTCTTTTATGATAGGCAATTATTATTACCTTCGATAATTTTCAATGAAAATAATATTGCTTCTTACTACGTATCGTAATTTTCTACAAAATATTTTTCATGTGTCATCATCTAGTACTCCCACTTCTCGACTTATTTTTATGTTCTTTGCACTTGAATATCAGAGTCCTGTGCTTTACTGCTTCTCCCCACGGAGTCAGCAGAATTGATTGAAGGACAATGTGAGATTACTTTTACAGTTTTGATGGTTTCATACTTCCATTTTGCGCTTTTTTTCTCTTAGCACGATCGACAAGATACTGCTGCTGCTCTTTCCGTGTCATTTCATCTGTCCCTAACGCACGCTTTAATTTTTCCGCACAATGTTCCGCTGTAAGTCCAAATTTATCTATGGCTGATTTCCTTCGTGCCACCGAGAAAAAAAATCATCACTTTGTAACGACTCAATCCCACAGTTACAAACAATCTAAGATTTAGTTCTCAACGGAACTCGTCTTCTTTCCTTCGTTTCCCTTTCAATCTTTCCAATATTACTCATCGCTGAAGTCCTAGTGCACGATGGTAATGACGGGTAATTAGACCCACACCGCCCCCTTCACGGCCTGTCAATCACCTACGCGTGAGCACCTCTCCGTCGTCGTCCTTCCCTCCGCCCTCCCTCCAATCCTCTTCACACCTTCACAGACGCCAGCAGAATCCTACAGAACGCGACCTTAACCCTGGAACGATGGATGAAAATAATCAGCATCGGAGGTTAGGTGGGCCAATGAGGCCTAGTCACTTTTCAATTGTTTTTCTTTCAAACTACGTAACAGAAAAGACATATGTATTTGTTCTATTGATATTATTATGTGAGGTTCACGAATACAATATCAGACGGGCTTGTTAATTTTGACACTGGGCCTCTCAGGCCCAGTGAGTCGTTCCAGGGTTAAACAACTTTTGTGTTTCTCTTGCACGTGTTGCTCTCGTTATCTTCCGCTCATGAAGAGATCTATTTCCTATAAAGGCATGAACATGCTCTTTATGCATCACGTCTACGCGTGTGAACATGATATTCTGTGGGCGTATTTTACTACCGAACTGTCACGCTTATCTCCTAAAATATCAACGTCATTGCTTTTGTTTCTTCTGTAATCTCACTTTTGTAGACTTTTTCATTCTATGATCGCATTCGCTGCCCATATTCCCTGGTCATATGTTCATACACAGGTATTTCTCAAAATTATGTTTCCATACTTATCGTTCGTTAACATATTTGCAAGTACATACATCTGACTTGAACTGATATTCCCACATGCTCCTCTGTATCTACGATGTGTGCAAAAGTTAATGGGCAAAGATATTTTATATATGAAGGAATGTCAAGAAATGAACGAGTTATTATACTTGCCGTCCATATTCGTGTATTTACCAGTCAAATATTGATCATATGTTTCTTGATTACTGAATATAACTCGATGAGTTATTCACAGTTATCTTGAACTGATTTGAAATTGATAAAAATCTGAAAACCTATTTAAGTCACAGAAATTATTATTGATACCGACGAAAATCATAACGTAGATAAGAATGATGTTGCTCTACCATCAGTCATTATTGGGACTTCATCTGTTTTCTTCGGAACTTCCTTGCGTCAGAGTACAGTTTCTACGAAAATGATTCCTGGACAAAAGTTTCTGCCCAAACTGGGCTCCAAAACTCTGAAAATAAAGACGAATTTGATTTGTCCGCTGTTCCAAGCACAAATTTTACGCTTACACTATGGCTTTCAGATTCCGTTTATCCGCTCGTAAAAATCGAATTTCGCTTAAAGCTTTGGAAGGAATTTTCAATAATTTTGTCTCTGTGCTGTGGAAAGTGAATAGTTAGGCAAGACTCGCGTAACTTATAATCTTCAATTGAGTATGAAAATAGTTTTTGTCGCTTTGCATAAGATAGCTACTACATGAGGTTATTAAACATGAAATTTGTGTTTGTGTTTGTGGTGGCGTTCTTATTTTTTAATATACCTGCTGAACTCGTGAATTTATTAATAAATTAGTGCATTGTGTAACTAAAATGAACACTTGATGTTTATCTCCGTTGTTGCATTTAATAACAGTTTACCAAGCAGTTTCTGTTACCCTTTATTCTGTGATCTAAATTTCCCATGCTCCAATAAATGCATATCTATATATCCATATACTGTCGGTGGTTTCAAATTACTTTTATTTTACGAAAGTTGTTACATTGAGCTGGGGTAATTTAAGAAAATTATATGGTCCTTCATCGATTGTCCAGCTGAAGCTTGTTCTCGTTGTTGAAATTTTTAGTTGTTGGATCTTCTTTACAGGCATTTTGTACGCTCTTTGATTTTCCAAATATTTTAATTCATTGTTGGCATACATAATTCGTGTAATTTCGTCTGCGCGTGGGGATGAGTACTATATTTCTATCTTACTGTACGTTTAATGCTTGTTGCAATACTTAAACCTTGGCTGCACTTGGACGTATTAAAACATCCAACTATCAATTCGGTGCGTATAGACCCCGACTCAGCTAACAATTGTTCAGGAACTCTTCTGGTGAATTATTTTTCGTTACTCATTTGTAGTTTCTGTAGTTCTTTTGTGCGTCTTTGATAGAAAATCATTTTAACGCTGGACCATGAAAACTAGACTCCAAATAACCGACCAGTCGAAGCTTTCTCACCGACCTCAAAAATAATGGGCTTTTATTTCACCTAAGAATTGCGTGTGGCGCTTGAAAGGGATTGTGGTATGAGCTTATTTTAATGTAAAAAGTCGGTTTAGAGTTCACTCGCAGGAATTAGAACCGAAAAATGAATTATTTTGCCAAATAAATTTTGCAGATAAGAAACACTGTGAACGCAGTGTTCATCAACGAAACAAATGAGGCAAGCGAAGATGCTTCAAAATTATCTTAAGGTTAGAACATAGAATTTATTATTCAGGTCTTGCGTCACATGCAGAACGTTTATCTCGCGCATTATCTGGGGCCTTGCTTGTCCTAAAAAAATAATCGCCTTTTTTACTGAAGAGTATATGCAAAACAGTTGATCTAAGATGATGCAGTGATTTGTTAAATTGGTGAATGACCTCAAAACTTTCTAGTATAAGCGTCGGATTCTAACGCAGCTGTTTGCATTCATTGGAATGTTACCATCTGTCACAATCTTGCCAGTTTCTACTCGTATTGTCTCAGTAACTGTTACAATCTTGCCAACTGTCACAATCTTGCCAACTGTCACAATCTTGCAAACTGTCACAATCTTGCCAAGTGTTACAATCTTGCCAACTGCCACACACAATCTTTCCAACTGCCACACACAATCTTTCCAACTGCCACACACAATCTTTCCAACTGCCACACACAATCTTTCCAACTGCCACACACAATCTTTCCAACTGCCACACACAATCTTTCCAACTGCCACACACAATCTTTCCAACTGCCACACAGAATCTTTCCAACTGTCACAATCTTTCCAACTGTCACAATCTTTCCAACTGTCACAATCTTTCCAACTGTCACAATCTTTTCAACTGTCACAATCTTTTCAACTGTCACAATCTTTTCAACTGTCACAATCTTTCCAATTGTCACAATCGATCTATCGTGACGCTTTTATCCATTCCAAGTTCTTGAAGTCATCTTTGAAACGTCAACATTTAAGTTGGCAGTACTCATTGAATTGCCGTCCACTCGAATTCCATAGAGAAATGGAGTTATCGGCTCAAAGAGGCCGCGTGCACTATGAATAAAAATCCAGAATTTGCGGTCGTAAGTGGCGGTTGGAACAACTCATCAAGGCGAGTTATGAGCCGCACGCTTGTATTTTGGCCAACAAGTTACTGCAATTACTCTAATGAAGTGAGTAGGTTAACTAATCGCCGAAAACCTGTTCCAGCAGGAGAACCGGATCCTCTGGGTTGGATTTAGAGGCCTTAGAACTGGGGATCTGTCATTATCATATCTGTTATGGGCATTTTCTGAGGCTTCTCATCATTCCAAACGTTGCAGGCTATCCTTAAAATGCATGGTCTGCCACAGCCACTGCTGCAATACTAATATATTTAGTGAACAAATGTCTATTTTCCAGAGTCTTTGTTTACAAGTTTCGAGCGAAGTTCTTCAGCTCGTTTTCTATCGCGTTGTAAAACAAGGCAATTGAAATACCTCATTTTAGCACTCTCATGCCATGCAAAAATTGATCAATGAGCCCACATGGCAATTGATAGTTGAACACCAGTACACACACCCAGGCAAGCAAGCGGTGCCAGCGGCGCACGTGCGTTGCAACGATGCGTGCGGTTGTTAGTGCGGAAACAAGTATTCCTTTTATTATACACTGCTGGTCAAAATAAGACCAATTACGAAGTACTAAAATTTGAATCATATTTTGAACAATTTGAAATAAAATTGTGATGCGCAGTTCTAATATTGGTTAGATGAATAATGGATAGGCAAACAAGTAGATTTCTTAACTTCTTATCACGGAAAAAGAACAGAAATGAAGCTTTAGCTAAATACAGCTGGTCAAAATTTTAAGACCAAACATTAAATTTATAAATAGATTTACATATTAGAACGTTACAAAACATTTAAATAACTAGTGTATCCTCCATTATTATTGATTAGTTGAAATTGAAAAATTCTCTTGGGCATGCTGGTTACAAGCTTTTGTACGAGGTCCACTGGGACTTTGCCCCAAGTATCGAACACAGCCTTACGAAGACCCTCTTAGGTCTCAAATTGTAATCCATTTTTATTAACTTCTTTAGCCATCCACCCCCAAAGATTTTCGATCGGGTTGAGATCTAGGAACAAGGTGGATGGTTCAAGAGTTAGATATTATTGACATCAAAGAACTTTTTCGAATGTCGAGCGTTGTAGATTGCTGCATTGTCTTGTTGGAAAATCGAGTTTTATCCACACATCCTAAGACACTCAGTGAGGATAGAAGCACGTTCAAGCATTGTGACGTATCCGGCAGACGTTTGGTGACCTTCCGCAAGCTGTAGCTCAAGCGTCCCATTGAAACAGTAAGCTCTTCACACCATCAATGATCCTCCTCCGCTATGTCTTGATGAATAAGTTTCATTTGGAACGGATTTGTCATGTCAGTAGTACTGAAACACATCAGGGCCATCAATATTAAACTTCTTCTCGTCAGAAAACACAACTTTCTTCCATTTTTCTGTATCTCATGTTTGGTACTCTGCAGCAAATTGCATGCGGGAGGCTTTGTGGCGAAGAAGAAGACGAGGCTCTTGCAATCGTTTTCATTTATTAAAACCCATATTATTTAAATGTTGCCGAATTGTACGAGAACTACAGTCTGCATCAGTTTTGGTCTTTATTTGCCTTGAAGTTATGTTTGTATTCTTCTTAACCTCTCTTCTTTTTCGTCTATCAAGAGTAGGAGTGATCTTCATGGGGCGACCGGTCGATTTTTTCGTTCAATATTCACTAGGATTTTTCAAGAAGTTTGTGACGACAGTTTTACTCTTATTTAGTTCACTTGTAATTGCTCTATGTGACATTACTACAGTTTTCAAGTTGCACAGTTCTACCCCGCTCATAATCTGTTAAAACTTGTCTTCTGGCCATATAGAAATTAATCGAGAGTGTTAGTAATTAGTTAGGCACATACTCATCATATCGGCTCTTCCGTCGTTTACATTTTGCCAAAGAAAACCGTATTTCAATCTTGGTCTTATAATTATGACCAGGCATAATGAGATGCTTTTTATTTCCTGGCGAATAAAATGGGTACAACATTTTCTTAAAATCTTTTTTACACTCGTCTTTGATATGTGTTATGAGGAGTTTTTCCGCCAAAGTAAATGCATGTACTCAAAACGCCGAGATCAGGTGTGGTCTTATCATTTTGACCACCAGTGTAGTAGCGGTTAGCTACTATAGCTTCACTATAGTGTAAGATTATCAACAAAGTATTGAGTGATGGTATGTACGGCAATATTTTAAGATTATCAATTAATATTGGAGGATATTTTTTGTGAGTTCAGTAAATATTCGCAGAATATTCAGAACATTATTTATGAAGTTACTGTACAATTTCCTCTTAAGCTTCGTCTTCAAAAATTATGCTTATAAAATTATACTTTGATTCTTGTCCGTACCATGATTTAGTTATTCTGAATTGTGTTGTTATTGATATATTATAATATTCAATATTGCTTAATCTATTTTATCATTACCTGTGTTTTACGGTTTTCGAATATGTTACTATTATCGTTATTTACATCATTAATGACATCCGCATCATTATGATATGTTTTAGCATTCTTAGCACCGATATGTATAATCAGGATTTTTATAATTTAACTAGACAGTTCCCGTGGAAATTCTACGATTTAGATTTAACCAATTTAAAATTATTATAAAGATTAATGCATTAAAGATTTACAACCAATTATTGTATTTGAAAAGATTACTTTGTATTAATTGCATTCAAAACTACCTTTCTGTATCTTATTTACCGATAACATGGTCCAGATTAGTACACGTTGATATTCCATGGTTTAGAAGTGATAAAATTAAGGATCTATGAAATGCTCCCTCCGGTCGGAAATCTTTGCTACACAAGGAGAAAACTCTTCGCGTTTTAGTGTTTTTTAACGAACTTCTGTTTTGAGTATAGTAGACAACCGTCCACAGTGTGTTCAACCCTAATTTTAACCTATAATAACTAATAGGGTAAAGGTTAATATAATTTTGTCTTTTCCATTTAGGATAATATTTAAAAGTTCTTAAATTACCCGCAGAATATAACACACTATCAAAATTCAGCAAGACAATGCTCAACCAAACATACATTCAACTGATCCCTTATTTAAGGAAGCGTCAGAAAAATTGGGCTTTAATATTGAAATTGTTAACCAGCCTCCAAACAGTCCAGACTTGAATGTATTTGACCTCGGCTATTTTAATTCAATCCAATCCCTTCAACATTAAAAGTTACTATGTAACGTTGATGAATTAATTGAAGCAGTGACATAGCTTTGAGGAACTACAAAGATCAACATAGAACAACAATTTCCTTACTCTACAGGAGTCAATGGAACATATTATTTTGGCTGACGGTGGCAACAATTACAGGCTTCAACATCTGTCGAAAGTACAATTAGAAAGAAATTGAATTCTTTCAAACTCAATTCAGATCTCATAAAAATTGAATTAATTAACAGCTATTGAGTAA
>VCRD01001201.1:142456-158089 GCA_006783055.1 Trinorchestia longiramus | reverse complement strand
AAGCAAGTGCCCCCCGAAAAGGTAGCTGCACAGAAGACAGTCCTGTTCTCGAACCCTGCACGTCGACCGCACGACGGTATCGACACTGGTGTCGAGGATTGACGTGTCTCATGCTATTAAAGGTTAATGTTAGGAGATTTTAATTTACCCACGGCAAATATTTATGTTATTAGCTTTAATTTGATATGTAAATGAAGTTTGTGGAATGAATAGATGAGAAATTATTACTTAGACCGGAAGGTATAAATATCGTTAGTTGAGTCCAAAACTGGTGTCGAGGATTGACGTGTCTCATGCTAATAAAGGTTGACGTTAGGAGATTTTAATTTACCCACGGCAAATATTTATGTTATTAGCTTTAATTTGATATGTAAATGAAGTTTGTGGAATGAATAGATGAGAAATTATTACCAAGACCAGAAGGTATAAATATCGTTAGTTAAGTCCAAAACTGGTGTCGAGGATTGACGTGTCTCATGCTATTAAAGGTTGATGTTAGAAGATTTTCATTTCCCACGGCAAATTTCTATGTTATTAGCTTCAATTTGATATGTAAATCAAGTTTGTGGAATGAATGGATGAGAAATTATTACTAAGACTGCAAGGTATAAATATCGTTAGTTGAGTCCAAAACTGGTGTCGAGGATTAATGTGTCTCATGCTATTAAAGGTTGATGTTAGGAGATTGTAATTTACCCACGGCAAATGTCTATGTTATTAGCTTCAATTTGATATGTAAACGAAGTTTGTGGAATGAATAGATGAGAAATTATTTCTAAGACCGGAAGGTATAAATATCGTTAGTTGAGTCCAAAACTGGTGTCGAGGATTGACATGTCTCATGCTATTAAATGTTGATGTTAGGAGATTTTAATTTACCCATGGCAAATGTCAATGTTAGTAGCTTCAATTTGATATGTAAATGAAGTTTGTGGAATGAATAGATGAGAAATTATTACTAAGACCGGAAGGTATAAATATCGTTAGTTGAGTCCAAAACTGGTGTCGAGGATTGACATGTCTCATGCTATTAAAGGTTGATGGTAGGAGATTTTAATTTACCCACGGCAAATGTCTATGTTATTAGCTTCAATTTGATATGTAAATGAAGTTTGTGAAGCTGGACTGGCCTAACCATCATCTAGAAGCTCTTGACTGGCTAAATCATCCCAAGAAGATTCCAAGCTATTTCTCATGTCAACTTCTTAAATACCAAGCTGAGTACCTGTGATGAGTTCTTTTATTCTCCTTGAGTAAGGTCACACGGGCAGTTAGATTAGGTTTTGTTAAAGTTGATTGCTTAAAATTCTCCAAACAGCAACAACTTTACAGGGGCTCGTAGGGGCGTGGCGATGAGCGTGGTGGAGGTGTGACTTACGCCAAGCGTCCAGCGTAGCAGTTGCTGGACATATTCTGGACATATAAAGACAGACCGTGGCGACTACAGGGTCGAACCTGGGCCTTCCCACATAGTAAGCCAGTACCCTTACCAGTTAACCAATCTGGTGGGGGATGTACAACATAACTTCCTTTTTTGCCAATCAAAAAATTATGAAAAGAGGTATTTATGTTACCTAACCCTGTATTAGTGTACTACGCTGTCTTTACCAACGCCTTTGTTCGGCAGTCACGTGCGAGCACCCATAGAGTAACATATAACTCAAATCCTGTATAGATCTATCTCATGAAATAATAAAGGAGAGCCGACCTCTTTGTCTGATATATCCCCACTACTCAATCAGATAAAATTAGAATAGTGACGTGAAAACCAACAGTGTGTGTATTTTTTTAATACAATTAGGGATGGAAAAGTAGTAGATTTGGCACAAAGGATTGTTTTGCAAATATATGTACAGTAATTTCAACCCAGAAAAATCTGCCTTCAAGTGAATAGAATAGCACGTAGTGTTTGAAGTGTGATTCTTGGTTAATCTGAGAAGTAAATTATATAAATATCGAGGTTTGTTCATCGGCATCGCTGGGGAGGATCAGAAGAACTCTACTCGTGCTTATGATCTCATAAAGAGAAGACCTTTGAAATGTTGAGTGGTTGAATACACTCTTATCACTGGGTGAGTTATCACGTGTTGTATGTCGTTATTGTCATCGCAAAATGATTTATGTCAGTAGGAAACACGTGTGGATGTAAGTTGGTCGAATTGGTTCTTACTTCTACTTGTTTGGACTATAGTTTTTCTATCATATAGTAATTATCCTTAAAATTCATTGTACGATTCAGACTGATATGCCCACTTCCTATTCAATCTATTATGTCTGGATCAAATTGTGGTTCGTGAGCAGTATGGAAAGAGCCAAAGGAATATCAGGTTTGTTGAAGTGGACTTCAGTATGAGTTATCTTGTAGGGCTGGATGAGGAATGCAACATGACTATTGTGGATGCAATGAAGATTTTTTAGGGCATGCGTAGAAGCATGCATGGAATAAGAGACATTGATCTTAAATAATCAGTTTCCTGAATTAGAGTATGACTACCAGCCAACTGTAGCAAGAATGGTACGCAACAAAGGCCCCAGCCGAAGCTGGCCCTCAAGTCAAGTCTAAGCAAATTTAGGGTAATTTTTACGTAACTATTTGACGCTTGCCTTGCATTTTAGTTTGACGTGTATTTTCATGAGAGAGAACGAGTAGTTTCATTGACGCCTGCGAGCAACTTCACTGTTTGAAAGATGTATAGTGCGTTAAATAGAATTAATGCTTTGGCTGCATTTACATTGAGTACACTAACAGTGTTAACGTTTCTTTGTTATGCATCGACTGCGTTTAACGACAGCAGTCGCCCAGCAACCATCAACGCTGCGACTGTTGTTTTGTAAGTGTGGTCAGAATGTAGTAAGTATAAGAGGGAATATAATACGGTGTCTGGCCTCAATATCAGGTGTCATAATAATTTACATAGCATTTGTTGTCTTTAGTATTGGGGCCTTGACATTCATTTTTTGCTATCATGGAAGTGAGGACATTGTTCAGAAATTTTGTGATTCAGATAGTTATTTCTATCCTATATATCTAGTTACTGTTATTTTATACTACTTAGTTACGTCTGTCCTTAATAACTTAGTTACTTTAATCCTATTCTCCCCCTAGGGATACAAATACCCATTAACCTTTCAGTTCTATGTTGAATTTCTGGGAAACAATGTCTATGCCCAACAAGATCTTGAGATTGTTTCTGATGTTAAAATGAACTAAATTTGGCAACTAATCTAGGGATTAACCTAACAATTAATTTCTCAAAATTAAGTTCTTTGGTTATTTACATGCCTGAAGTTGAAGGTCATGCATCAAAATTGTCTAATTTAGCTTTTTAATTCATACTTATGACCTTAAATTCTCTTAATTCATACATATAATCTAAAATTGTCTCCTAAATTAACTTAATTCCTACTTAAGACCTTCAATAGCCTCCTAAATTGATTCAACATGTTGCCTATGGTTGTTTAAAATTGCAGTTCAAATAATATACCTAATGGTACACATATTTATCAACACATTGTCAATGTGTTCATTTATTATGATTTTGTTTCAGAAAAAATGTTCCTGACTACGTTGTGTCTAGAGAGAAGAATGATTTGGGGGTCCTACGCTTTGATCTCAATGCTGATCTTACCCCCGTCTTTAACTGGAATGTGAAACAGCTCTTTGTGTATCTGGTTGCTGAATATGCATCAGAGAAAAACAATATCAATCAGGTGAGATTACTAATTATTGTTGTGTTAATTGATTTCAATCATTGAGTTAATTGTCAGTGATAGCAGTTTAAATTATTATTTTAATTAAAAGCTGTATTAATGTTTGTATTGAAAGCTGTATTAATGTTTGTTGTCAGTCATTATTGTGTTAATTGTTGTCAATAATATGTGTCTTAATCATTAATGTCAATCAATGTTGTATTAATTGTTAATAGCAATCATTTTTGTGTTAATTTTTGATGTCAGTCATTGCTGTAGTAACTGTTGATTTCAGTGAGAGCTGTGCTAATTATTTATTTGTTCAAAGAGCTAACTTTATTTTATTCCCTTGCAAAAACTAGAAAAGTTTTGCTTGAGGTGAAGCTGGAATGGTCAAAACTCATGGGATGTTGATATGCTTGAAAGTATCTGTTTTGGACAGCTTGATTTGTTAATGCAGTGTTAAGTACTCATCTTCATTGTTGTGATAATGATCTGCCATGTGGCTTCAGGAAGTGGATTTATTATTATACTATTAGCATGTGTGTAGAATTAACTTTCTTTCACTAATTCTGCAACTTATGAAGGGATGAATTACTTTTTATTTGAGTGCATTATTTTTATGAAAGAATGCTTAAACCTCTAATTCTACACAAGAAAGGCTCTAGGTAGATAATTTAATCAGCAATTGTTGGTGTTTATTGTGGCATGGAGTGATCAAGGGGCTAGGGAATGTCTCTCTTAATGAATACTCCAAAATTTAACTATTTGCCAGAGGAGAGGTGTCCATACAAATTTTATAAACAGTTTGCAGGGCCCATTTATGAAGAGATTAGATATTTTTTCATAGAAGTTTTCTGACAATTTGTGTGTAAATTAATAGTCTTGAAAAGATTCGAATAACTGTAAATCAGTCAGTTATTCTGAAGCTTGGTGTTCATAACCAAGGTTGTTATCAGAGAAAAATAATTTTCCTAACTCTTTCAATCAATTTGTAAGGCAGTTAAGCTGTAAGAAGTTTTGATTCAGTAACCAAAACATATGGTTTTATGTTCAGGAACAGAAACTTATTGAATTAATTTCTTGAAATCTTGATTGTATTTGCAGGTTGTTCTTTGGGACCACATCATGAGACATGATGTAGATTCACCAGTTCTCAAGCTCAAGAATGAGAACTTAAAATACTACTTCTGGGATGATGGACATGGACTCCTGTAAGTTGAGAATAGTAAATGAGTCAATTACCATATGCTATTAAAAATTATGGCTGTAATTAATGCTCAGTTGGTTCAGTATGATGATGTTGTATTATGAAATGGCTGGTTGCTGTGCTACAGCCTGGTAATTCTTGGTACTGAACCCAAATATACTTTGAAAATAGTATAATTTCCACTATTCCTTCTACCACTGTCATGTTTATGTAAAGTTGAGAAAACAAAACCATATAGTAAGTAAAGATGAATGTGAAGGAAAAAGTAAAAAAAAGTTTTTGCTGTGTGTGAACTGATGCAATGAAGTGCATAAATTGATGCTATTTTAGCTAGTGATACTCAAATTTTTTGTGCTTATCATTTATCAGTTAAATATAAAAACTATAAATGAATTATAGTCATAGGGGTAGCCAAAGGTTGTGCTAGAAAAAGTTATTAAAAATGCAAATCTATTCAAAGTAAAATCTACAGATCATCAGAATCTGCTCAGATTCGAAATTAAGCATGAAGTTGATATTTTTTAATACATATCTGTTTGATACAA
This sequence comes from Trinorchestia longiramus, assembly GCA_006783055.1. Taxonomy (NCBI): domain Eukaryota; kingdom Metazoa; phylum Arthropoda; class Malacostraca; order Amphipoda; family Talitridae; genus Trinorchestia; species Trinorchestia longiramus. The sequence continues at coordinate 152,644 of VCRD01001201.1, read as the reverse complement.
TAACATTGTTATAAAATAGATAAATTTAAGTTAAATTTATATATCATGGTTTAATTTGCTAAGCAGCAGCACTAAGAACTTGCTAACTTTATATTACATGTAGTTACTAATGTTTTACAATTTTAATTTATTTTATTTAACTATTGAAGTCATTGCAATTGCTACTCAAAAGTTTTAGGCTTTAATTTTTATTTATTAATCAGCCCATCTTCATCTGTGGACAGAGTGTATTTGTTTATGGCTATTTGCTGCACTGAAAACAGCTTCAGGTTTCCCACTCCTTTCTACTTCCACTTTGCTGATGATGTAGAGTCTGTGTCTCAAAGGACATACTGCGTCTCAAAGGGGGAGACTGTAATATTGGCCTCTACCTGCTATTGCACTTTTGTATTTGTTGATGACAATTAAACATCACTAAAAAAATTGTGCTAAAAATTGAGATGTGGAACTGGAACTTGAATTTTGAAACTGGAACTTGAGGTTTGATACTGCGCTTGTAATTGGAAAGTAAGATACTAAACTGGGCTTGTAACTGTAACCTAAGATATTGAACTGGCGTTTTCAATGGAATTCAAAATAAGAAACTGGAACTTGGTGAAAATAAATCTAGAGTTTAGATTGTGGAATGCTCAAGTCAACAATAGAAAGCCTGCCACACTGAGATTGAGGGTGCTCACATTTTCAAAGGTCCCTATCTTTTTTATATTCTAATCCCCCTATATTTTCAGAGGGAACAAGAATGTGACGCTGAAGCTTGAGTGGAACATCATCCCCAATGCTGGCCAACTTCCCCTTTGGTCGTCCACAGGGTCTTTCAAACTCGCTTTCCCTGACAAATACTCTTCTGTACATCAGTGATTATGTCAGTCGAGTGTACATGTCAAAAGAAAATAGACATCCACTCAATGGTTACTCTGGAGGATATCAGCATAACTGTTCACCTCTGTTTAGGGTATCTAAAAACGTCTAGGGTATATTAACTTGGTGTTTATGGATTCATTTTCTGAGTAAATAATATTGCCCTAAGCCCAACCGTTTTTATTTCCCCAAAGATGACATTTTAGTGGGTGTCTAATTACTTATGGCATGTTTGTGGATGACAAACTATTTCTTTCTAATATTGTTATTGCTTTTAATTTAATGCAGGCGACTATTATTTAATCATATGGCAATTTGAATGACTTTACGATGTAAGTGGGAATTTTTTGACTAGCTTCGTAGTATTTAAATCGAAAGTTACGGTGAGATGTAGTTTCAGTTACATTGCCTGTACGTCTTAGTAAATCTTGTCTTCAAGTCAATGCAATGTGTCCAGTCTAATTCACTGCCTAATTAGTAGTATTATCCATTGACTATGATGAGTCTATCATCCATGTCTGCTTACTGACGTGTGCAGTGCATCGAGTTAGGGATTGTCTGAATCATTTTTCATTGTATCAGCATTGTTAAACAATTCACAAATTCAAAAACATGGACATGAATTGGCTACTTGTGGTTGTAGTATAGGTGTCGGTAGCCACTGTTTCCTAATTATTGCTAAAAAATTTTTGGCATGAATTTGTATTCGCTACTTGTTAGTAGCTTTAGAACCGGTGTATGTTGCGATCCTTTTCTTTCTATCGGTTTGAAAAGTTTCGGTATTCGTCCGGTATCTGCATATACGTGTCACTGGATGGTGGCTGTAATGTATCTTCAGGAATTATTTTCTTTGCATCAGATTGGTGGACAGTTTTGATAATAATCAGGTATCGATTGGTCATTTATTAATTGCCCGAGGTATCAGGTATCAGGTCATTTAAAAGTTAGCCCGATGTGGACGAAATTTGTTGATCTGTACATCCCTTCTTGAAAACTTTGAATGAATATTTATCAAACATTTTCAGGAAATTGAGTGATGTTAATACTAAAGAAATTTAAGATTTTTCCCTCTTAAATATCGAGTTTTTTAAGGAAACGAGCTCAAACGAATTATTTGTTTTATTGGATAATATTTGCATCAAAATTTAAACGGATATACTGATTTATATGTTCGAAATAATTGCTTGTGGTAAGCAAATAGTGGACAGTTACGTGCAATTAATGATTACGCACTGTTTTTTTATGATTGCACAGAATGTGAGGATTTTAGTTTTGAAATCTTTGTTGTTATGAAACTAGTATGTTCCCAAACTTTGTTGGTCAATGAAAGGACATTTAGTTCCACATATGTAGTTCGATATTGAAATCGTGATGTATTTTCCGGCGATTTTTTTACTGTTTGGAAAATGAAACAAAATTTTCAGTTGGCTTCTCTTTAACTTCAAGTAACGAAACAATAATTTGTTACTTAATTTATTGTGCACGACATTTTGCTCTATTTCTCAACATTATATAAGTTAACCGTTTTGATAAAAGTCACCTAATGGACGACCAATGTAAGTATTTGTCAAATCGTGTAGCCGGCATTCTGATTATGATGCTTGGAAATTTACCAAAGCAGTATAGGAAATAATATGTACTTGTAGTTACACGATAGAAAACTTTGAATGGGAGATACACGGTGACGCCTTCGGCTGTTTGCATCTCATTAAACGAAATTAAATACGGGCATTGATTGAAATCTACAGACTTCAAAATCGTGGCAGTGGCAAACACTCATTGTCCTTGAATGGAGGCACTGGCAGTGAGTTAATTTTTACCTTAAGCAAATGAGTAACCTTGAAGTCTATGATGACTATTGTTCCTCGTAATCAGAGTTTAGTTGGGTTTTTTGATTTTTTCTCAGCGCCCTACTGTTGAATAATCTCTTGGCTTTGATGAGTATCAGCGGCTGTAATTATGTCAAGTGGTTGAGGTTTTTCTTACCGAAGGAATCTTACGACGCAAAACAAGTATTCCTGTTTATTTGGAAGCACTCTTTAAGTTTTGTGTTTTGTTGTGCACTTGAGGTTGTCTAGTGTGCGTTCTAGTTTGTTTATTTAATGAAGGGTTTGTTAGAATTAGGGTAGATATGCGAGTGCATGAGTGTTTTTTATATTCTCCTTAGTAGGTAGAACTTTCTGGAGGCTGGTAATTTTATTTTTCAGACTTCATTTGATTAGAGTAAGGATATCCAGCTGTTAAATCTCCACTCTGCTCCAATGTTTACTTCTATTGTCTCTAATTTGCTCCAATGTTTACTTCTAATGTCTCCAATCTGCTCCAATGTTTGCTTCTATTTTCTCCAATCTGCTCCAATGTTTACTTGTAATGTCTTCAATTTGCTCCAATGTTTACTTGTAATGTCTTCAATCTGCTACATTGTTTACTTGTAATGTCTTCAATCTGCTACAATGTTTACTTGTAATGTCTTCAATCTGCTCCAATGTTTACTTCTAATGTCTTCAATCTGCTCTGCTTTTTACTTGCTGTATTTTTAATGCTTTGATGCTGATGCTTCTGATGCTGTTAACAGACATGTAAATTTCAATGCACAAAGGCTGAGAACTGTGAATCCTTCGTCCATTCTCCATCTCTCCATTACTGCACGAACTCAAGAAAAATGTGTGGACCCAGATTTTCATGATACACAGTGTGGTTATTAAAGGCTTATGTAAGCACTGAAGTTCCAGAATACAGCATAAAAAATTGTGAGAAATGGTGCGGCAACATGAATTCCTTTTTTGCCTTTCAAAAAGTTATGGAAAAAGACGTTATGTTGCCGCACTCTGTACTTTTTATGAGAGCCTCTATGTTCATAATTCATTTTCTGTCCATTTCTTCTTATGATGGAACGTTACTGTGATTTTTATAAAAAAACGGTGTTCGAGTTCCTGCACTGGTGTATTCACATTGTTCTCCTTGAAGAGGTTCCGTGTTTGGACACAGCCTATTATCGTGTTATGAGGACTTTATGCTCCGTTTCCTTGGCAAAATAGAGCTGGTTGCGGGAGCCTGTATCAATTTTGTAGAGGCCTTTTTTGTTTTTCTATTGTATCGTGGCCGGCATAAAGTGCAAGCACTGTCCATGTCTTCTTTCAATTTATATACTTCTTGTGTCAAGATTAGGCAAAGTTAAATAATTCAAATGATCTTGGGTACTAGAGAGACTTAGCCTGGCACTTCATTGCCACGATGGTTTCTGACAGAGCATGAAGCGAATAAATCTTCACGTTACAAGTCGCAAAATTGGGCGAGGCTGGTAGCCCTCCTGCGAAGGCTTTGTTTCTGAATGCTTTTCTAGGCACAGGAACGTAGTGCGTCTGTTCAGCAGCCTCGTGATTCTAGGGTGTTGTTAATGCAATCAAGCGTCGCGAAATGTTTGCTTCTCGATTTTTAGCGTACTTTATGAGTTATAAAGTTGTTCAAAAATGCAGTCCACGCTCGGGTGCCTGGACAACTTCGAAAATGAAATGTTGGATTAAGTTTTTGACTAGCTGTTTGGGTATAAATTTTGTTGCTAGACGAATGTGGAGAAAATCATGAACAGTATTGTCTCTATGTTCGATAAACAAAGTTCTTATACACTTGTGAAGAATTTTAGATTGGCTGAGGTTAGCGGTTATAGCGTTTCTTTTGTTTGGGAGTGATGAATTAAATCATTTGTATTGAATATTTCTTTCATTTCTTGTGTACTTTATTAATATACTATAGGTTAATCAACCGTATCTGCTCTTCCAGTACTTCAACAGTTGCAGGAGCATCACCGTGAGACTAACTGCGGAAGAATGAAGTTGACATGAAATATTGGGGACAATAAGGCTGTTCACAACGCAGGAGGTCGGTTGCACGGAACGCCGGCCTCCTCCACGAGATACAAAGAGGAACAAGAAAAAGAAAGCAAAAGCCAACTACTTGCACAACTGAACCCACAACTAGTCTCCTACTACAAGTGTAGTTGATTATTACAGACAAGCTTACCACTCAAGATCGCTGCATCCTGCAGATACACTGACACCGTTAACATGCTTGCCGGGACGGAGCTCAAGAATTCTACAGGTTCTTCCTGAGAGGCCAAGGTCCTCAAGGTACGATAGATAACAATTCTGTGCATCGTACGTTACTCTTGAGAAAGAGGTAACTTACTAATGAAAAAGTAAGGTTCAGTTAGTGCTGCTAACCCTGATGCAGGAGCTCGGATCATCTGTGAGGGATGCATGGACCATGCGAAGTATCTTGGGGAATGCAAGTCGTTTATGGAATGAATGCCAATTTTTCAAGGGCATGCCTGAAGCTCAGTCTCCTAGGGAATGCCATGTTTCCTGAGGAATGCAAATCTCCCGAGGCAGAGACAACTGACATTCCTAACGCAACATTGTACATCGTGTCTATTATAGAAGCGCTGAGTCTCTAAGATAAACTGCCGGACGACCACATTAAGCACGGCCTCCTTGCAGGTGGAACAATTCCGAAGTTCGAAAGAAGGGAAATGAAAGGGTTTGAATGGTAATCATTTAAATTAATGCAAAATAGAAAATCATATCGAATGCAATGACTACAATTGGTCGTCTCCTTGGAATATCTTCTGATGACATCATGGACCAATGATGAAAGGTAAACGAGTGCTCCCTCACACAAAAGCCTTGGTTACGCCAAAAAGTATTTTATCGAACATGAAGTAACTGAAATGTTTGGATTCTTACAGTTCGCCGACCCTCACCCACCATCAAAGTGGTTGAACCTCAATCACACAGCGCCTTCTGACAGGAAACTACCCGTGCGTTATAAAGGCTTGAGTGTATGTCGCACGCATTCAACCTCGAGAACAATATTAATCAAACGTAAAGAAAAGCACCAAATGTGAAATAATCACAATTAAAGGGAGACTTAGTTACTTTTTTTGGTACTACGAGTCGTTCTAAGTTAATAGCGATAAACATCCAACGATCAACAAAATAGGCAATAAATAATTCGTTCTATGTCACACAAGAACTTCAACAAGACCAAAATTAACGAACTGCCGCAGCATCAGAATCCAGCAATTTTGATGACACGGATCCGAGTAATTACTTACTATAGAATACAGAAACTACAACGTTGCAAACCCCCAATAACTGATATTCCTTGGTTGAACATTCAATACTCTTAAAATACATGGTCGATACCTTTGGTGGTCCAACTTTCCATAGCCAATTGGTTCAAATTGAATAAGCCTTTCCACTCTCAGATAACAGTCGTCCAAAATGACCCAGACATGTTCAAAAACGTAAATAGTATTCAAATCCTTGCGACTGTTTAAAACTGGTAACTTCATGATCAATTTTAAGTCAATAACTCGGACGCTAGCACCAGCCAGTTATTCAGGTCCAAGCGAGAATTACACTCCCTACCAGCCGTTTCTGGTTGATGCCTCAACATTTACATGATGAAACGAGGGTTGCAACAAACAAAAATTCAAGTGCAGAAAAAAGTACAGGTACTAGCTTAATTCCTATATAAATTCAAGGGTGGAATACTTATAAACTTAGATTTTAATAGAAGAATTGGCATCAAATCTGAATATCAATGAATTTGTTAGTGGAAGGAATACTTGTTTGAATAGCGACTTGAAAAAATGACTAATATAACGAAGAAAACAAAGACTTCAAGCAAAAGATGGAGGAAGTTCCCAAGATCAAGTTCCCATATCACCATAAATCTTATTTCCTTCAACTTTTAATACACAATGACATTATTTAAATGTTACGATATTCTTTCATACCTTGGAAGAAGTTGACAAACAAATAAACGATTTCTTAGCAATTGCACTTGTTTCTTCCCTACAATAAAAGTACCAATTCTTACTTAGAGTCTTTGCAATTTGGCATGCAAGGTTGTTCAAATCCAGATTTTTAAGAAAACATTGAGATAAAGTGACTCATTACAGCATTAAAGACCTAACAAAACAATGTCTCATCACGAAAGTAAGATGCAAGGTTCAGAAGGTCTAAATTGCTCCTAAGGAAGCAGCTTCTTCATTCCACACCACATTCATAAACTTTGATTTCGAGCAACAACTCCCACGTATCAAACTGGTTCCCCACACACAACATAGTCCAAACAGAGGCTACATGGAAACAATAGTCCAATTAACAAGTAAACAACTTATATTTAAAACACACTACGGAATTATAACCGCACATGGTGGGTACGGATGTACTTATATCAAAATCACGGCCGGTCCTAATATTCTGCTTCGATTTTACTTACGGGCCACCTAAACGACCGGCGAGTTTGAAACCAAATCCCTGGAATAGTCAGTACTTTCAGAAAACAAAGTTATATTCCCACATCACACGCATCAGCGATAATAAAATGGGAGATCCTTTGAGTTTTCGTTGTATCTGGCAAGTTAAACGCCAGCGTACGCACAAATAACACTACTCTGCTTAGCTGTTTTGGTCCTGCTTTTGAATAGAAGTAAAGAATTAATTACAGTGCGGCAGCTACAATTGGCGCTCGGTTACATCGAACGCAGTTGAATTTTGGCGACTCAAGTTTTTTTTTTTTACGCGTAGATCCCTGTATGTACGTCCACTGAAATAAATAAGCTTAAAGATAAAGAGAAATTTACATACACTCAAAGGAAATGAGAAAATATCCCACTGTATTTCACAGAATGAAGACAGTAGCAGAGTGACGTTGAAATACAAGGCATTTCTATGCGTTCTCCACAAGATCTACACAACTACTCTGCCTATTTTGAAAAAGTGACAAATACAGATTTTACTTTCCGAAAATCTGTCATTTGAGCCGATACAGATCCAGCTACACTGATACCGATGAAGATGGTAGATGTAAAACTATGTGAAAACTAAAAATTTACGATTTAAAGAGATGCAGAAAATGTTTGACCAACGATATTCTGACACTAGAAGAGCCGAAGTTTAATATTCTATTTGTAAAAAATGGCGATACAGGTACTCTGAGTCATCAACAATTAGTACAAACTGTGTTCATTCGCTTAAACTATTCATTTACTTTGCAAGGTATTTACTTGCGACTCCTAGCAAGAAAATAAATAATCTACTCGTCTTGTTCATTTGATTTCGGCGGTAAAATCCAGCCAAACAATGCTCGAGAAGTTATCTTTCACCAAAAAAGGAAGACATGAACAGAAATCAACACACTTCAAACAGTCGACGAAAGAACGTATTAGCTACCCCTGTAATAAGAAATTAAAAAAATATCGCCAACAAATAGAGCCAATTATTGTACTACCAGTGCTGCTCAATCAACAGTAGCGCGCTACACGAACGCGCCTAATCCCTCATTTATGCTAACAAGGAATAGTTGTAAGCATACAAGTCGTCGAAGTGCTTATTTTTTGCATTTAAAATCGAGATACTAAAAGTTAGGTCGCTAGGAGAAAGATTCCTGCACGTTAGTGACAAGGATATCACCTGTGTGAAGAAAACATTCGATAACTACGTATGTCTTTTCCTACCAAGGTGAAAAGTACAAGTTGTTGTTAGGAGTTTCGATGAACGTAATTATACTATCAACATCTCATCATTAAAATTATCGCGTTAGTTCCCAATAATAAAAAGGCAAATGATGATCTACGCAACCAAAGATTCAAACAACGCAAGAATATTCACCAAGCGTATTGGCAATGGCGTGTCATCACGATGAAGGGCGAACAAGATTCACTCAAGACTTTCTTCATTACCGAGTACATCGCTAAGTGAAATTTCACATGACAAAAAAAATTCACGCGTCTTAGATCTCTTCATGAGCGATTTTGAGAATTTTGTGAAACCTCACATAAATCATAAATAAATGTTATCCGCTTCTTAATTGCAAGTCTAACTAATAATTTTACTACAGACAACAAAAAAAATTCAACTGAGTCAATCATACAAGGAACTTCAGAGGAAAATACGTTTGACAAAAGATAACAGAATTATTAATACTAATGTCAATACTATAAAAATAAGAGTTTGCAGCACTAAACATGTAGAATGAGATAAGAAAATTGCCAAACTTAGAAGCATTTAACTCTTAGAAACGAAAAACTGGAATCTCTGATTTTCAGTATATTTTGAAGAAAACAACTGGTGCTTTCAACCGGACGCGTAGAAGTATAGAGTAAAATCATCCTGAAAGTCAAGCACTTGCATTCCAATTGCAAGCCATGTCGGGAAAATAAATTTGAATGTCCCTTTTGACTCCACATTCGATTTTCACACATTCTATCATTGTCACATTCGATAGCAGGGATCCATTTGAAGAGTACACAACTTTATTCTCGACTATTCTTCAATTCAAAATCAAATAAATTAAAAATAGGGATACCAAGAATAGGTGTGAAGATAAATACCTGCATATATTTTAGACCACTCTATGTATCTCCATCCTTCTCTAATGCTGATTAGGCCAGAGTTCGTTCAAAAATTACCTTCCTTTCGCACGAGTTCTGAAATTAACAAATGATAGTAAACAATCGGTCGACGACAACAAAAAATTAACAAGAAAATATTCCCGCACAAAGAGCGACAATTACGGGAAGTTCTATGCACAAAGAAATCCAGGCGTTGAAAAGAAAACTCCAGGAAGCATTGGCTTAAAATTAAGTAGGATCTCGTGCCTGGTAGAAGAGGATGTAGCCAGTCTCCGAAGACTTCTGAATTTCGGACGTAAGCCCATAAAAATCTTCCATTACGGAAGGCTCGATTTTCTGCAAGAAGGAAAATACAAGTTCAAGAATTCAAATGAGTAAAAAATTGATAAATTGTATCGTCATAACCTGAAGGATCGATTTTCAGAAGATGAGATAACAAATGAACATAGAGCAAAGAATTAATGAAAGTACTGGAAGAAGTTATATATACAGCAGCAACTTCAATACTGCTCCTCTTACTTCTAAAAAAATCACCTTTCTGAGCGTAGATTAGATACTACGTGGAGTCAGAAACGATGATTAAAATGTCAGAGATATAGAATATAGAATAGAATGAGGCTATAGGAACGAACCTTCTGGCCCATTCTTGAGTCGGATAATTACTTCGATAATTATTCGGTTGTTTTACCCAAGTCCCATGCCGTATTTCCAGCTGCGTCAACCATGTCGGCAGCGGGATTCGAACCCGGGTTTTCCCGCTCGCAAGCATATTCGCTCACCAGTCGACCAAGCTGGTGATGTTAGGTTTAACTCACAGGCACAAGTTAGGTTTAACCCACAGGCACAGGTTAGGTTTAACCCACAGGCACAGGTTAGGTTTAACCCACAGGCACAAGTTAGGTTTAACC
>VCRD01001201.1:101917-139426 GCA_006783055.1 Trinorchestia longiramus | reverse complement strand
ATTTCCAAAGGTGACGGGCATTTCCAAAGGTGACGGGCATTTCCAAAGGTGACAGACATTTTCAGAGGTGACATGCATTTTAAATAGTGAAAGATATGCTGCGACAAGACAGGTATTCCCTAACATTACATACATGTACACTCAAGAGGTTACAGATAATCTTATAAATACATAATTCTTTTTAAGCTGTAAGGTATTTCCGGATGGACAGGTGCTCTCAGATGGTCAAACTGACGTATGAAGAAGGACGTACAATACATAGATACTGAAAACGAAATATTAAAGGTAGGCTAATACTCTATAAAAATAAATGAATATTATGATCAGAGGTTTAACTACAATAGCCACCTACTGATAGCTATTAACACTATTTAATATCCTATTCAAACTTACCAATAATATCATTCGAAAAGGTAAACAAGGTTGTTCCTATCAGTGCATACTATTTACCCAACCAATCACCGATGTCAATCTAGTATGTTAATAAAAAACCACAACGGGATCCTATCCAGTGGCATGAACGGATAAAATAAATGGTAATAGAAAAAAACGAAAAAGGATAAAACTAAAAACAAATTATCGATAAATAATTCAATCAGAAATCAATGCACCAAAAACAAGATTTCCTCTAGAAAGAATTACTGTGATGCTTTTACTGTATGACGCAGCAGATATTTGAAACAAGTCACTAAGGTTAGACAAATGGTTTGAATGAAGTTGTGTTGACTCCCACGTAAGATTGACTCGAAAAGGCATTCTTACATGAGCATCGCACATGAATTAACACATCTGATACTATGAGCGTAATATTAGGACACGGAGATGACCGACATGTCACTGCGTGAACAAAATGTAATATTAACACAGAAAAAAATCTTGTATTCTTGATAAGCTTTTCTAGAGCCGGCAAACTCAAAAGTTTGAACGACTTCTGAACGACCTTCCCTGCATAGGTTCAACTACAAAAAAAGAATCCGAAAGTACACAATACCATAAGCACTATTATGCGAAGTCGAGTTAACGTACAGGTATGATTTGTATTCAGCCTAGACAGGACCATTACAAGCAATTACGGACGGTACCTAATTATAAACAATTACAGATGGTATCGAATTATAGGCTATTATGGACAGTACTTATTAGAGACTATTATGGACAGAACTTTAATGAAGGCTATTATGGACGGAACTTCAATAGAGACTACTATGGACAGGCCCCAATTAGATGCTACAGTCATTACAATAACAAAGAACAGGCACTGACCGTGTCAAAAACTCTGAGCTCGAGAGGAAACACGACTCTGTGTGAGAGTTTGAGTGGCCTGTTGAACTGGCCCAGGAACTGGAAGCGTTTCAGGTGTAGCACCAGGATGCTCGGCAATTTCTTGACTCGAGTCCGTTTTTGATGTTCCTGCGGGCAAGTTACAACGGTACACATTAATTTTAATATACTGCGGTCCTAGGCATGAATGTTGTGTGCTTTGACTGTATTTGGTGGCACAATTTATTGCTTGGAAATTTCTTGGCATAGTATATTTTTTGGAGTTCATGTAGGGAACTAGAAATCAAAGTGTTTGTGGGAAAGTGTGAGCTGAGGTTCAAGTCTGGAATATTGTATACTTTTGTTTTTAATGAATTTGGTGGTGTGTTTCTTTGTTTCATGTCTTCAAGTGCAGCTATTTCTGCCAGGTTTTAAATGCAGAATAAATATGAGCGCTGAGGGAAGAGTGTGAGTGCATTCACTAGTCGCAGTGCACTTTGTTCTCTCCCCTGTCTCCTAAGCTAGAGACCAGCCACTCAGCACTATAGTCACCTGGAGAGAAGCACAGTTGTCGCAGTGCACTTTGTTCTCAGCGCTGATGGTCTCTGTGGTAAAGTAGCACCGCAAGCAGTGTGTGATGCTTGTGTTCTGATGCACCTCCACACTCAGGTTGTTTAGCACCTCGTCTGTGCTGCGGACCTGCGGCAGCAAATGATAATTAACAGAATATTTAGCACGTTAACTCACAAAGAAAGTTACCTGATTCAAGATCCAGTTGTTTGAACAACGTGCATCACTCTACTTTGTATGGGACCAAAATCAATGGCATATTTTTCTCTTTAAGAAAGGAAAAATACTCTTCTATATAACCCAAGATAAACGCTCTATTTCACTCCTTAGAAATGGCTAGTTTAAAAGTTATTTCCCTTACCTAATTCAATAATTAGAGGGACAGCAAATATATATATCTATAAATAAATATATGACAACTCTTATTGTACAAGAGATATACACATTATGTTGAAGTTATATTGCATGGGTATTACTACTATAAATTTGTGGCAATGTTCTAGTATCATCTTCACAAAGTACACCTCTAGACTACCTATCTATTTTACACATGTGTTGCATGCATGCAACTACGTGTACTTAGCTGGGAGCCGCACCAATGTAACACATAACACAGTAAAAAAGATTATTTTAACACAAAATAACACACAAGTCATTTTAACGTCACCAGCTTGGTCGACCGGTGAGCGAATCTGCTTGCGAGCGGAAAGACCCGGGTTCGAATCCCGCTGCCGACATGGTTGACGCAGCTAGAAATACGGCATGGGACTTGGGTAAACAACCGAATAATTATCGAAATAATTATCCGACCCAAGAATGGGCCCGAAGGTTCGTTCCTATAGCCTCATTCTATTCTATTCTAATATGAAAGTTATTTTAACCCGAAATAACATATAAAGAGTACTCACAGATTCACAGTTGAGACATCTTAGCTCACGAGTTACAATGGCTTGAAATATTTCATGAACCCAAGTGTTCTCCTGTTGCCGATCTGATCCTTGTTGCTGCTGTTGGCCGTTAGGGCTCCCAGGGGCGGTGTTGCTGCCATTTACAGGAGGATCGTTCAACAGGTTCTGTTGATCAGGAGTAAGAGTATCTGAGCTGTTGTCCTGTTGATTTGTGGGGATGATCTGCGGTTGCTGCTGTTGTCTGTTGCGCCCAGCTTGTTGCTTCTCTGTTGAGCAAAAATAAATGATTGGACAACAGGAAAACAAACTACACAAGACCAATACATTAAAACCCATAAATACATGTGCTAGATCTATATGAAGAACTCATCTGCCATCATACATTAAGACTACATCTACAAGAGGCAGCACCTTACCCAGAATGCACTCATTGATGCTGTCGATGAGCTGCACGAAGAATTCGTGGGCATCGTGCTGCATGTAGTTGTCAAACTTGACTGTAAAAAAGAATAGATGGTGAAATATCAAAGAGAATTATTTGAATTTAACACTAATAGCTATTTTATATCAGAATTAAGAACTTTAAGAAACGGCTGTAGAGAATTACATTAAAAGAGACACAGAGAAGTACATTTAAAGAAGTGTAGGCTAATGGAATAGAATGAGTCAAGGCACAAAGCAACAGGAATTTGTCAAAAAGATTTATTTTTTATAATATTTTTTATGGTGCTGAAACTAAGTGAATGAGAATAACAAAGAAAATATAGACTATGTTAAGGCAAATTTAGTAGGGTAGAAGTGCTAAAATTTTATACAATGAACAATGATGAGGAGCCATTTTTTTGCATAGCATCAGAACTAATTAAAAAAAATATTAGCAAATCTTGACCTTTTATGATTTTTATTTGTCACAACAATTACTTGGAGTGCAGCCAGGCAACTACTTCAGTGGGTGTTTTACTAGTCATCAAACAAACTATAAATTACAAATAACAAACAAAATAACAAATGAGGTATTCAAGAACTGGCAACAAATGTGCAACATTTTGATTTGTTGAATGGTATTTCTATGAAAAGGTTACTCTATGAAAAATGCCAACCAATACCTTAACATAGATGCCATTAGCATAATTTGCAATCTAGGACTACCTAAAAATCTGAGTTGAATCCTAATTTAATAATTCATGATCTAATGTTCTATTACCTAATTATCCAACTATCATGTTAACTAGTACCCACACATCTCTTATCAACTGCTGCATTCAAAGAACTAACCATTATCATCTAATAATCACAAAATATTGCTAACCATTATCAGTAAATAATTACATAACAGAGATAACTATCATCACTTAATAATCACATAAAACCTGTTTATTATCAGTCAATAATCACACAGAACCTTACCATTTTCAGTTGATAATCACATGATATTGCCAAATATTTTTATGAAGATTCGTACTCACTAACTTGCATGTTATATTTTCTCTCTCAGCTTACCATTTTCTTTCCTGAAACGAGCAATAAACTTTTTGGGAGCAATGGTTCCCACTTTCTTCTTCTGAGTAGCAATGTTGTAGAAGAGGTCAGCAAGGCAGGCCAGCAATGTCTCCTTCGTGCGCTTGTTCTTTGCTTTGTACTCGAGGATCTTCTCACGGAATGGCTTGCAGAAGTACAGCGCTTGCAGCACTGAGTTGATGTAGCAGGTGTTGCCAAACTGAAAATATTTGAAGGGTATTTTAAACAAGCTAGTGATATCATTCACTGGTTGTATCAAAATCATATAAAATTAATCAAATATGGAATACCATGTCATTAAATCAATTTACTTAGGATGGGGTGTAAGAAAAATAGAAAAAACAGAAGTTTATATTCAAATAATTACTATTTGAGAGGAAACTAAACAGAATATAGATAAAAGTTTTTTTCAAAATTTTTAAATAAACATTCAACTTCATTGAATAAGTGAGATATTTAAAAGATCAATAACACACAGAACTTCCACAGAAACTAGCAAATGTTATACATCAGTAACTGTTTACATAATTACATAAAAATCATAGTTACAATGGAATAAACATTTAATTTTAATGATATGTAGAGGTACTTTAGTAGGCAACTCAATGCAATGGCTAATATTATGAGGGCACAAATTGCAGCTACTCACATTTACGAGGCCAAAATAATGTTCATTGGCAGGGAACTGATCCGAGCCAATTTCTTTTTCCAATTGGGAGGCATTAGCGCCCTGAAAAAGAAAATTAAGTACAGATCCTTTAACCTACTCCTGCACAATTTTTTCTTTATTGGTAAAAAAACAATTGAGATTTTCAGTGCTGTAAGGAGGCTAGGAAAGGTAGGATTAGGGTACAGAAGCATCAAGGTATCTTCAAAAATATAATGTACATATTTTCTAGTTTTACATTTTCAAGTTATTTACCTTCACATAGGTCTTATACCATTTTAAAATTTCGAATGATTATTTTTCTATGATCATTAACTAACAAAATTATAATTATCTGACATTGAAACATTCATCATAAATCCTACATTTAGAAATTAAGCCATTTCATAAAGATTTCTCACCATTTTACAATAACCAAGGAAATCCAGATTGTTGAGTTGAAGTTTCTGAAAGAAAAGAACAGAAATTTAAGCCCAAGGTGCAAATAATACATAAATAGAGTTACTATTTTACATTGATAGTGATAAGCTTTCAATACTTTGCAAATTGCTGAAACTTAAAAATTAATACATAGTGCCTTGGAAAAAATTAAAAAAGATGGCCAGATTCATAAAATCTAATTGGTTGTAATTACAATAATTACAAATTTGAAGATAAACATTAAATTTACTTGCAGCTACTTTAAACATTGCTTTTTTCTTTGCAGTCCAACCCCACTACTTCAGTGGTTAAAAATATCTACTTTAGATCATGTTGTGTTAAAAATAAGGCTTGTTGACATTCATACAAGCAATTTATATGAACAAAAACCCTGACACTGCCCTAATAATTACAAGAAGCTTGGCTTATTTGACTTCTGCAGTTGTAATCTCTTATTTCAGAACAGGCCTAAAGGCCCCTCAATATCATTAAACTCCTAGTTGAACTTTGCATTCAAAAATGCCTTTATAAATGTTTGCAAAATGCAAGGGACAAGTTTGCATAATTATTTTTTAACCTAACCATACACTGCTAAAAATGTTTGGATATTTTGTACATAGAAATAATTCTTGAAAACATTACAAAATATATTAATTTCTGATAATTTGATGCAATCAAAATGAACAAAATAAAAAACCAATTACACATATTCTCAAAGAAGTGTTGAATCATGAGTACAACATTTTACTTTTCTACTTCCAGGGTAGTCGAATGGTTTGAGGGGTTAAGGCCTGACTTGTGTATCAGGTCTCCGCACAGCACTCGAATTTCCCCGGCTGGACACGCAAGAGATCGGAAGACTAATTAGAATATCGCCTCAAAATTGTAGCTTATCTCTACGCGTCACTGCGGGCATCTACCTCAAGAAGGACGGGAAGAGTCGCTAGGATTATTACCTCTAATTTTAATATGTTAGCATTAAGATTTGAGACACCAATGTAAATGCAATATGTATGAGTGGAATCAAGTTTCCTTCCCCAGCATTAGCGTTGCAATTTGTTACGGGACTCATAAGAATGTCAAAGCCTTTTTTTACTGCTCTGATATCACCCTATTAGCTCATAGCCAGTCAAGAAGTCATAGAATCTCAACTCGATATACCATTCTTCTTAGTTTACACTGAGCTAAATAGTTTTAATTGACTAACGATCACTATCTGAGCCAATCCTTACATCTTTTAAAGCCCAAAGTGATTGTTTTGACAACTGAAGTAGAGTACATAGAGGTTTTACCCTCGAATATAAAAACCTCTAAAGCAAGATAATTCGCTATTTGAAGCAGTGAACTCATTCCTATTTAGTGAAAAACGTACAACTGATATACAAAATCCACCAATTCAAATTCAAATAACAAGTCAATGCATATATATGTAGGAAAACAGAAATAAGCGGAAATATATTTTTAGTATATATAAGCTCAATATAAGAAACCTTATTTATCAACAACAGAGAAAATATTTTCTAAGTTATATGAGATTTTTTTCAGACAATAATTGAATGATATAAATCTAAGAAATAATTAAATAGGTCATAGAACTATATTCGCTCAAACTAAAGATATAAAATATATTCACTCAAACCATGCTGAATATTAATTTGATCTTTATGTCTCATTGCCCAATATTTTACGTTTATTAACCTAATTTTATATGAATGAGAGCAGGTTCACATGGGGTTGAACTATTTGAGTTAATTTTTGGGGAAAGACATATACATACAGTACATATACCGTGGTGTATACAACTGTATATTTGCACCTGTTATAGACAGAATTATAAAATAGGAAAAAAGCTAGCGCTATGATATTAAAAGTTTATCTTTAGCACATTATATTATGACAAATCGATGTACATTTCATGTCACCAGCTATTAGATATTCAAACCTAATTTTTATTACATTATCTAAATTTTGATTTTAAATCTTTAAAAAACTTGAAGAGAAACTGAAGAATTGCTCTTAAAATTAGTGGTCACTTGCTCTAGTGCTTCCTTAAAGTAAGATCGTGTCTACGCTGCAACTTAAAGTTGCTGCTCGTAAGCGCTATTTGATGAGCTTGATGAAGGCTTAGTCTAACTCCGGGCATCCTGCTTTGCCTCAGGCAAGACGTGTGTCTAGTCAACTGATGATCAGACAGAAAAGACCAAGGGGAATGCAAGAGTTGCACCCAAATCTTTCACATCACAAGCGGATCTGCCCACCACTCGACCACTGCGGTGGCAGATTGAGACAAAAAGAGGCACAACTGAACCGCCAGCCTATGAGCTACCGGCATCAGCCTATGGTGTAGTAAAAGAAAAGGCTGTTAACAAGATGAGGCAGTGAGACAAAGTGAGTTCCATGGTTATATAGCAGACAGCATAGCATGAGCAGTTACGTTCCGATCTACGTGCTGGGCTACATAACCCACACACACATTCATCAACCACTGCAGGCAGTTTGCGGTTGTTGCCATCATTTCTGCATTGTTACATCACTCGACGCTCCTGTGCCACTGTATGCTTACACACGATTCCCCACTTGATAATGCTTTGCCATACAGATTACACCAGCACTTTGCAGGCACTGTCAAGACGGGACAAAGTTGTCGAAAAAAATTCATACTGGGCTATGATTTGAACATCAATATACATACATGTATGTCGCGGTTCTTTTCCTGGTATTGTCATTTTCCCGTTGGGTTCACTAATTGCATGCATTCCCTGACACACCTCAGCGACTCTAAAACCATATTCGTTAAAGTTAAAACAAGACATTCAAGTCATCTTGGAAGTACGAGATGTTGAGGGATT
The DNA here is from genome assembly GCA_006783055.1 of Trinorchestia longiramus. Lineage (NCBI taxonomy): Eukaryota > Metazoa > Arthropoda > Malacostraca > Amphipoda > Talitridae > Trinorchestia > Trinorchestia longiramus. The sequence continues at coordinate 131,234 of VCRD01001201.1, read as the reverse complement.
GGAATTCTTTTCTCAGTCTGATACCACGCTGCACACACCTTAACCTACATATTTACTGAACGCTTATTCACTAAAGCGTTGGACAGGTTGCCCGGCAAGTGCGATAACTTCTGATACTCCAACTGCACAAGATTTAACTCACCCACAAAGCGCTTATTCACTTCAGCGTTTGGGAAGCAGCAAAGCCTAAACCCATCATTCACGAAGGCGCAGCGCTCATACAAAGGGAGGCACACAATACATCCATCATACTCGGACATAACCTGAGGTTGTCATTTCGCTCTTTATCAAAGCACAAAACTGGCATAAAACTTCGTAAATCTCGTACCTCCTTCACTCGTAGCTCTTCGTCTTTGTTTAATATGAAATAAATGGTTGACAGAGTCAGTGTCTCACGCAAACTTCTTTTTTGGCATCATAATAAGACTAATACTCTTCATTTATCGCACGCCTGGCATGGCTTCACAATTCTGACGCGTAATTCCTTTTTACTTTCAGTGTACACAACCTTATAAACGCTTTTTTAAATTTTTTCAACATATATCCATAAAACTCGTATTCTCTTTTTTCTTATGCTGAGTTCTAATTACCTCATCAATCAATTAATACTTATATTCTTTTAAATTTCCTCCTTTTTTACACATGTTTGGATTTGCTCCTAATCTTTAAGATTTCTTCTCCCAATCCGATATAGATGCTCCATCATCATCAAATGTAATTTGATAAACTCACACGTACTATTGTCCACTTTTAATGTTTTCAGCCCCTCACAAAAAAATTAAGATTCACCTCAGTCACATCTTTCATATTCATTGACGTAGCAATGCAGCACGAATTAGCATTCTCAAGAACTGTTCTCTGAGTGCTCATTCAAATTATGTTTATGAATGAATATGTTTAACTATTTTTTTATGCCATGGTACAGTCCATGAGGACATATTACGAATAATAAAATGCATCTTCTAACAATGTTATACCGATGCAATTGAATGCATCATTTTGTGCATCAAAATTTCCATCTTGAGTTAACTCCGAGTCATCATTGAGAGGTATCATTCCCAGCCACTTTGACCCTTTTTTAACTCAATTGACTTGTATGTTTCCATTTCACATTTTCCTGAAGCACTTCTTACTCTCCCATGCAATCATTAGCTAATATTTTAGCAGGCAATCATAAACTGTTTCTACCATCAGTTAATAGACTTCACCACCGCAATCGTGTTCTGTGACAACGTTATTTAACACCTTCAGGCTTTTTCGTCAGTCATAATTTATTCATATTTACGTATTTTTGGTACCTTGATTGTTCTAATAAATGTTCATTGAAGCTAAGTTTTATATGTTTATATCCTTAGTTTAAGCCTTGCTTTGATTCAATACATTGAAATTGTTTACCATTACTCACTAAGTTTATGGATTGCAAGTATCGTCTCATTTTGCTCAGAGTAAAAAATGAATAGATCAAAGAGGACATTTTACAGCTCCTTTTTTTAGTGAAAATAATGCAAATAAATTAATACAAAAATAAAATTAAATATTTCCATTTGAACATCCGTGGCTGCTCATAGGGGACAAAATATTCCTGAAAAAGTATTTGAAATTATATTTTTACACATAATTTAGTACCAATAATGAAAAAACGCATAAAGTTACTGAATATTATTTACTTTATCCTGTTTATTTACCATTTTCCTCGTCGTATCATCCATTTTCCCTTAAGTCGGACATATCATTGGAACTTAGAGGCACCTGCAAACGTAGGAAATTATATTTTAGGACTATGCTTTGCTATTGAATTGAATTCAGTCTAGCAAAATATCTTGAGAAATCCTCATTCAGAGCTTAAAATAGCAAGTGGCTCACCATTCACCAGAGTCAAAGAGGCCGCTGAATACATGGCACATGCTCTTAAGACTTCAAACCAATTAAGATTAAGTAATCATAAAAATACAGGGAACTATACAAGTAGGTAAAGATTTTGATTACAGGAATACTAACTGGATGCTGGCTGCAGCAGTATGTTTATATTCTTCTAACAGATGTTTCTACTCTTTTCACAGATATCATCAGTAACATATGAATTTGTTGTAAGCAAAATAGCTGAAACCTTCAGTATTCGGGTTAAATATTTTTCTATTAATTAATGTTTGATGCAAAGTTGAAGACATGCATGTTAATTTTATAAAGTTCATACATTTTTAGCTCTCATGTATTGTAAATGCTGTCAATATTTTTCGTTTTTTTTTATTCATATGAACAATAAACTAGCGTCTACTGTTGAACAAAAGAGTTTAATATCTAAGTTATGTGTTTCCTTTTATTTTTAAGGCATTAACCTTGTAAGTTTTAAGTTTGGTCTGGGCCATGTACTTTCAAGTCACTCCCAGTCAAGTTACATGTAGTCAAGTCCAAAGCAGGGAAGTTACGTACAGTCAAGGCACATGCAGTCAAGGCACATGCAATCAAGGCACATGCAATCAAGGCACATACAGTCAAGTCCAAAGCAGGGAAGTTACGTACAGTCAAGGCACATGCAATCAAGGCACATGCAGTCAAGGCACATGCAATCAAGGCACATACAGTCAAGTCCAAAGCAGGGAAGACACGTGCATTCACGTCTCATGCAGGGAAATACTCTAAACACGATTGGGTAAAATCGTAAGACTTTTTTCAGGTAAATAACTCATTTTACGCACTTATGATTGAGATGGTTATTCTTGCGCTGTAACAACGCATGATGCTTTACAATGCTCACGTGTTAACGCTGACATATGCATATAATTTATACCCAATCGTGCTACAAAAGTATATATTTTTTTCATCCATTAGGCATAGTGATACAAACTGTAAGAAACATTTTTGCTTAGGGGGACCTACGAAGCTGAAGAGAACTGAAATATTCTGAAATCAAATTTGGAACTCATAAGGTGTTTAATTCTGGCGATCAATGCTCCTATTTTAGTTCAAATCAAACTTTGATAAAAACGAACTCTTTCAAGTAGTGGTCATTTCTTTCAGGACTTGGCACACTTCAAAGTCGTAACGTGTCTTTTTTCAAAGCGAGAATTTTCCTTATTTTAAAATGCCGACAATTCCAGGGTGCGTAATATCGCTCGAGAGACTCAGTACTAAGTCTCGTATTTTTGAGACGCTTCAAGTTTAGCTATTCAGGTTAGGCATTACGAGGGGTTCCCTGTGCAAGTTTTGCAGTTGCAGCTCCAGATATGACACCTTTATTAGCTTCCAAACGGCGATAATGAGACGTTGATTAAAGCCTCAGTCTTAAAAAAATATTAAAGTTCTGGAAACTGAACGATGAAAGTCAGGCGAGTTTGAGTAATCACGCGACTGAAACTTCACAGTATTTTAGTAAGGGTAATACGGTTCAAAGATTGTACGTAGTATTGAACTGCAATATGAAAACGATTCAGGTCATTAAAATTGCCGTGAATTTATTCTTAAGGACATGAAGAACAAAATGTAGTAAAGTAAGTGATATAATTTAAACCGCCTAAGATGAACACGAAAGAAATAGTGGAGGAAAAAATAATTTGGACAAATGCAGGTAATTTTTTTTTATGAATTTCGCGTTCTTTTAGCAATTGCCAACAAAGATCGAATACAAAATGCTGAATGTGAAAATTACGCCAAATTTTGCGTAAATGTACTCAACAAAACAAATGTTGAGTAATAAAGTACTGCCTCCTAGTACAAGGAAGGGGAAATTTTTCTTTGGCGGTAGAAATTACTTTGGAGGAACATTATTTGTCATTTCAGTCTGCTTGGATGAGGTACTTTGAAAAATTGCGTTCATAAGAGAGTGATTACTCGCATTCATCTCGCACTTGAGTGGCAATAAACCACCATACATTCTTGTTCCTACGCTTAAAGAAATTAAATCATACGCTGTAGGTGAGTCCTACAAGCGATACTCACCTACGTGAGGTAAAACTACATGTAGAGCTGTGTACGTAAACTCCTTACGTTTGACTTCATCTAGGTGAGGTAAAACGGCATGTCACCTAGCACCTCACTTAGCACTTCATCTAGCACCTCACTTAACACCTCACTTAGCACCTCACTTAACACCTAAGCTAGCACCTCAGCTAGCACCTCAGCTAGCACCTCACCTAGGTGAGCTAACAGACGTAGCTTGTCACTGGTCCCTGTGCTGTACTCGGAGCTCAAAAGTTCAGTTTACTTTATAACTTTCAGTGGGATCAAAGTTAGCCCGCACACTGCCAGAATTGCGCAGAAAACTAAAAGATATTTGTGCAAAACGAGCACCAGAATAAATTGGTTATGTTGAGAATTGGGAAATTGAGTCAGTTTATGTAGATCGAAAGTCTACCAGGTCCTGTCGAACAGCATCGTATGTAGATAAAATTTACGCTTCCTAACGCAGAAGCATTCTTGAACTTTTCCTATGATATAAATCTCTATTTTACTATGGTACTGTTCATATATGCTGTGACTATTTTAACTACTATGGTACTGTTCGTAATTGCTCTAAACATATTGATTTCTATGCTACTTTTTATAGAAACTATAAATGTTTGACTACTATGGTACTGTTCCGAAATTGAATTTGAGTTCCAAGATCCAAATTACTTTTTAAATTGTTTTAGTGAAAAATGATGCTCTCTTGCTCTGACAGGCTAGCAATTTTAAGTAAATTATGTCGGGAAATTTTGAATTTAAAAAAACTTCCTTCCATACTCGAAAGATTTCTGTTTCCGAAGAGCTAAAAGCATGATGCGTTCGACGATGTTTACCAGATGCAGCTGTTGAAAACATAGTATTCGAGTTTTATATAAACTCTACGGAGTTTACTCGAACATTTCATTTACTTTTCAACGTACTGTATGCTTTCGTACAAACAAAAAGTTTTTCAACTTTGGGAAAGTTCGACTACAAACGATTGGTCATCACAAAAAATAAACATGCACAATATAATAACGTTCCTATTATTAGAACATAAATAATATAATAATTCCCTTATGTGAATTTAATTCTGCGTAAAATTAAATATTTAATAAATTTCACGTTTGGTACGAATATTTTGGCCTAATTATACAAAGCATGTTTATTTTTGAGTTATATAATCACTGATAATTAAATTTCGCTAAGGAATGCCTAGTTTTTCTAAAGGGCAAACGAGCATTCCTGAGTGGGAAAAGTAATTGAAATCTTCGGTCAAACTCCGTAGAGTTTACAGCAACTCCTAAAATTCCCTTCGCAGGTTTTTAGAGATTTGACATATATGGAGACGTTAAATCTGTAAAAAAACTAAACAGCCTGTCAACAAAAATAATGTCAATTTTCACAACGAAAATTTATTTACTTCGTTGAAAGTAAACTGAGGAAAAATTAATATGTATGGTCCTTTTAGTGTGAAAACCTATACAAAAAATTTGCAGTTTTCTGACAAAGTTTTCATACCTTACGCACAAACATTAGAGTCAAGCTGCTTTGGAGTATTTAAAATAAAATGGTGGATTCATGATTTCCTAGTTCACCAGAAGCTGTTGGAGCTGTTACCTGACATCTCTCTGTATACAGTTATAGAACGGGTCCATGAACAAAGAAAAGACGGATCTAGAGATATTTTTCATATTATATGAGCGACTTATTTTTTCGAAGAGTTTCTTTTAAAGGTTGCCCGGTACATTTATCTTCACAAACGCTGTTAGGGTTCCTCGAAAGATTTAAAGAAAACGTTGACTTTCTTCAAACGGCTCCAACGAGCTTCTCTCAATGCTATCTGGAAATTTGCAGTGACCCTTTGGCCTTATCGACGGTTCGCTGTAATCTTACTGTCTCTTTTGTAGCGTTAACTTGCGTCACTTAAATTCTAATCTTTTTTCGTTTAAAAATGCTTCAAACCTTCAAATGAACTTAACCGAAACACGGAGAAACTGAGCTGAGCTCTTCACTAAAAACTTGAAAAAGTGATAGATTTTGAAGGAGGTGAACGTTTACTTTTCAGTAGAAAAATGAAAAATGAATGGCTGTAGCAGTTTGTGGAAATCAGATATTGGCATCCGGTGGGTATTTGAAAATATTCTAAATTTTATAAGACGGAGAAATTACGTATCACTTCTCGGTAAAAATGTCGATCAAAATGAGACCTGATATAGAAAAATGAATTATTCTTTATACAACAACAATAAATAGACCTCATACAGCTAAAAGAATTGGATGTCATGAAGCAAAAAGAATTAAACCACATACAGTAAAAAGAATTAAATCTCATGTAGTCACAAAATTAAAACTCATGTAGCGAAAATAATTAGATTTCATGCTTCTAAACGAATTAGATCTCATAAGGCAAAAAGGATTAGATTTCTTATAGCAAAAGAAGTTAGATCGCATACAGCAAAAAGAATTTGATCTCATACGGCAAAACTCGACCTGACCTTAGAAAGTTCGCTTTAAAATCAATAAAGAATGAAACTTGCATGAAATTTATCCTAGAAATCATTCACAATTATATATATATATAAATAAATATATATATATATATATTGATTGTTGAATGCATTGATATATATATATATATATATATATATATATATATATATATATATATATATATATATATATATATCAGTGCATTCAACACATCTCCTTTTGAGCATTCACGAATACACATGATTCTAATTGCCCAAGTTACAATTCATCATAAAAATGAGTCACAGTTTTAATTTTGTTACATCAATAAATTCGTAAGTTTAAATTCGTCACAAATCATTTTTTAGATAACCTTTTTAGGTATACGAGCCTCAACATTCATAATCTATCATGACTGTTGACATGGAAAAACACCACTGTAATCTTGATTGTACTTTACGATTGCTCGATCTATATTGATTGATCTATATATCATCAATACCACAATTCAAATGTGTTGCATTAACACTGTGATCATTTAAATGTATGCTTTTTCCATCATTTTTAAAAGTTTCAAAGTCCAATTTTTCAAGTCTGACACACACATGTTCGTTTCAGCTGCTTGACACACAGATCATTTTCACTAGTTGCTACCAGTAACAGTACAAGACCGACAAAGAACAGACGTGTTTCTTTTGCGCACAGCTGTCAACAAAAGACGTCATTTTCTATTCAAACACACTGTTGGCTCCAGAAGATTACAAACATGCAATACTGTGCTCTTCTACTTTGACTGTAACCTTCATTCGAAGAAAGGCAACGCTGGCGTTATTACCTAGTCACAGAATAAACCTTTTAAAGACTGGTGTCTGATATTGAAAACTACGGTTTTCTTATACTGAAAAACAGGAGCTTTGCACTTTAATTGCCTCTAGAATGCTTTAATAAACCTAGAAAACACAAATTTCACATTCACTTTAGGTATAAATTTGGTTTGTGCGTATTCTCATTTATCATAAGAAGAATTAATTTCCGTCATGTAAACAGATTCAGTACTAGACTTCCTGTAATAGCTGAAAAATACAAAGAAATTTATTAAGGATTTTTTGCATTTTAATAAAAAATGCTGCACAGGATTTTTGTTTTGTTCCTTAGTTATATTTGCAGAGACTGATAGTGAGCTCACCAACTGTCTTGCATATTCTTCCCAAAATACAATATCTGTGTAATGAAATTTTCCGATAAATTGCAGGGCTGTAAGTAGCGTACCAACTATCGGGAATATTACCAACGCCATTGAAAAAGCTAATTTTGTTTCATTGCTGTGTTTAATCGACAAAGTTTTACGCCAACAGGCAAATTTTTTCATTAACCTCATTTTCTGCCAAACTATGCAGAAATAACATATTCAACCTCAGGGTTATTGCAGAAGCAGAAGCTTTCAGACCTTTCTAAGCAATTAATTAAACCCTTGAATGTACATCAGTCTGCATGAATATTAATGACACTTACTGTAGCTAGACAGAACACACACATCATCCGATAAAACGATGTAGATTTGGGATCCTTAGAATTACTCTGGAAGCTCCCATTATTCTAGAGATCTTCTATCAGCCACACAACACATCAGAAAATATTCTATGATGATGTTTTCAGTTGTCATTGTGAGGTGCAAACTGCTCACTTTCGGTCCAAAGAACTTCTAATGGTGTCAAAACGGGCTTCTTTTCAAGCTTAGATGGCCGATAAAGATTGGTTCAAAACTAGGGACAAGATCCTTTAGCTGCTGGAGCTCCATTCTCGCCAGTCTTGGGAATTGGAGGCAATAAAGTTTTCCTAGCGTCAAAAAGAACTTTAAACTTCCTGATTTACACTTCTGCTAACGTTGTGTTTGAAAGTTTTTTAGTAACGATCTGAAATATGCCATTGGTGATTTTTCCTTTTCCTCAGCGTTGAAGGTGTTTGTAGCAGCAGTACTGAGACTTGCTTGACCATCATTCACATATATGAAGTCTATTATTTAGCGTGATTACTTTAATGGGATATGTTTAAGTAAAATGATACGTATCATAAATGGATAGAAGAATTTACCTGAATTTTATTTCTTTTCCTTGGTGCAGTAATTCTGAAGCTACTAAATTTCTTCAGTATCTTATGTCAAGTTTTTGGCAGAGTTAAGAAAGGAAAGTGAAACGTATGTATTATAAACTTTTAAGAATATTCTGAATTGAAACCATTCAATTGCAATATATTTTTTATGTGTACCATACATGATGTACATGGGAAAAACTAAGAGAAGTAATATAATTGCGATAAGTTTGTTATTATTTATTTCTTACATTTAAAAAAATTGCACTCTTTAATGGGTTGCTTCTCTTATACTGCAGGGGTCATTTCGCAGTAATGACACATTTAAAAAAAAATAATAAATGCCGAATTCTTAAAACTTCATCCAGTTACGAACGCCGTCGTCGCTTGAGTTTCATGAATGGTACACACCTAGTCAATGAAGTCCCAACAAATGTATATTATCACAACACAGTTCTCTTCAAAGAAAACATGCTGCATGAAGCGATGCAACTCTTCTTCATTATCAGCTAGATCCTTAAAGAACTGATTCTGTTGTTGAGAAAGTTTTGTTGAGTTCTCAGGAGAGAAAATTTCTGTTAACTCACTCATAAATTGATTAATCAATCCAGAGGGGGCAGGAATACCCGGCGTAGCTCAGGTAACGTCTGCTCAGTCCCAGTACGAAGTCGGATTTACGTTTAGTTACGTATTTTACCGTTAACTTTAGCAATGTATTCCATGATGAACGGCAATCATATTTTTCTATTACAAAGTTAAACTGAAGTGACTAGGGTTGACATTCTGTTAGAAATCGTAAGCGCGAATGCTTGTTTTTAGTGTTGAATAAAAACATCGATAGAGAGTCAAAGTTCTTTTCTCCGTAACTGCAAATGAATAACAGAGAGAAGAATATTAAGTAGTCTTCCAGCTCTTTGATACTTTTCGTATGTGGTATTTAATATTAATAAAATATCAAAACTTCTTCCATCTAGGGATATAAGAAAGGTTTAGTCACAGGAACTTCCAATAACTACGAAATGATCTTGGAAAGGTAAAAGAACTGCTCAAGACTCTCACGGTCTATGATTCTCAACGGATGACGCTTTTTTCTATTCTTTGCTGAGCCAGTAATTTGAGACGGTGAAAGACATTTCCTTGCCAGCCGGCTTGAAGAAATTTACATTTTGAGTCGGCAGTTGAAGCAAAGACAGCCACGCCAATTCAATCAGGCCGAAAATGTTATCGGAACGGCTTCTAAATTGTGTTATTCTGTCTCCAGAACCCGAATTTTTACCTTCAGGTCGAAATACAATCCCCGGTGAGGTTAGGTTTGCATATCCCATTGGGTCCTCAATTCCACATACACGTGAGATGAGGCAAAAATTGGGTTCTGACCTGCTGTTGAAAATACTTTGTCTACCATGACTTATGATGAAACTTTTAAGGCCTTTAATGAGTTCTGATCTGGTGATGTAAATGCCTTGACTGCCGTGAAAAGATTTCAATATTTAAGGATAAAAATAATATATTTTTTACCGTAGTAGTTTATAAATGATCGGGTGTTTTGACTCGAGAAAGCTTTCTTTGGAAGCATGCGCAGCTTGTATTGCAATGGACATTGTATTATGTATTACAAAACACCAGATGATTATTCAGTTTGAATGCTTATGTAAATTTGATGATTGTGCAGGTAAAATTACAAATAAAATTTATGCAAGGTATAACTTATAAAAATTTTATGAAGCAAAAAAATAATAATTCATTTTACAATATGAAGAAATTGAGCTTAATTTTCGAAATATGTATTGAAATTGGCTGAAATCCGTAACAATTACACTACAAATTTAGCAAGTAAGTGACGCTGGTTCACAGATTTGGGTCAATTTTCATCCGGCTCTACTGTACAAGTTGAACGTTCTTCTCATTTTCCACTTGCATAAAATTATCAAGATATTCCCCATTAAATATCATACGGAATCCAAAACTATCTTCTACTAGTAGAGTAGCATGACGCATAACATTTATTTTTGTGTAACTCTCAATGGACTCACCACAAGTGTGGTAACACGGCTACACTTAAGCGTGACCATTGTATGCAAAGGTTTCTCAGCTTTTTATTTTCAATGTATAGAGAACATGATTTCTCGATATTCTGAGAAATTCAGATAGACTCACTTTTTGCCCGTACAGTGTGTCTATTTTTCAACCATTAGAGGACGTGAATGACTTTTATAGTTAGTGAAAATATTTTACACGAACATGTAGTGTTTAATTCAACAATTTAATTCTCTTTGTAGTTGCTTGGAGGATATATGCGTAAACATGGCTGAAAGCTACAAAAATGAAGAGCCTCTGTGGTTAGAAATTGCTATTTTGATGGAGGTTATGTATTCCACATGCAATCAGAGCATCACAATTGTTGCACTATCGTCACTAAGCTCTTAATTCCAAATAACAACACAGTTAATTACCCACATTGACATCAATATACTATAACTGATATGTTGTCGTAGTCTGTCATCTTCTTGATACGACTATTCTTTAGAAAAGAAGGAAAATTCCTCCCTAATGTTGCTATCGGTGGATCTAATACTTTATGACTTCAAATTGTGGCTTACTTGGCATAATTAATTGTATTTATTATATCTTACACTACGGAGCACACGCATAATCAACAGCCGAAATACTTAGTACGATAGAGCTAAGGTTCTTTATCTCTTTAACAATCGAATAAAATATGGCAATAGCAACGAGCCGATAGATCCATTTCTTGGTTATTACCTAAGCTCCATGCCGTCTAATCCCGTATCGTCTAGTACCATGTTGTCTAGTCCCATGCCGTCTAGTCCCATGTCGTCTAGTCCCATGTCGTCTAGTCCCACGTCGTCTAGTCCCATATCGTATAGTCCCGGGCCGTATAGTCCCACGTCGTCTAGTCCATGTCGTATAGTCTCGGGCCGTCTAGTCCCATGTCGTATAGTACCGTGCTGTCTAGTCCCACGTCATTTAGCCCCATCCCGTCAAGAATGTACTCGTATGTACTTCTTAACAAAGATACTAGGTTCCTGATGCCTGCATGTATCCGATGGGAATAATACCATGGAAAAATGAATATCACTCGAGGCACATCGTTGCAGATCTAAATTTTTATCAGAAAATATGAAAAATGGTACCATTGTGCATCAAAATTCGTTCTGTCATAGGCATTAATGAGCCAAATTATTTTTCCATGAAAAACTATTTATCCATGAAAACTATTTTGTATGTAAAACTTTTTTATTAAGAGGATTTCTATACAAATGATGATATTTTTAATATGAAAGTATTTCACTAAGAAAAACAATTTTGTTTGAAAAATTATTTATCGATGAACTGTTGTGCTTTGCGGACTACAGCAATTGGAGTAAAAAAGAAATACGGATGCTGGCGAGAGTGCAACTTTTCAGGTACTTCACTCCGAATAAAATATACATCAGAGTTTAAATAACAATTCTTTTATAAATAAAATTGGTTTGACCCAGTTAAAATCAGTTGAAAATTCAGAGAAGCGAAGAGAAAATGTTAACTTTGAAAATATAATATGTTAGATCATTAGTTATTTGAAATAACCCAACGATAGACAACATTAAAATCAATGGCATGAGAAATAACTTTTTGCTAAATTTTCAACTTTGGCTTAATTAACGTATCACATGTTCAATAAATTTCACCTCAACCTAGTTTGTACAGGGTCAGGCAAAATGATCTGACACATTTAACCTACAAATTTAACCTACAAATGTGTCAGATCATTTTACCTGACCCTGTAGTACAAGAATAACGTAAGTGTACACAGTTCTTAAAATGGGATCTATGAGCTACAAGCAATAACATTGTCCTTCACTGTGTTCGTTTCTGGACTTCAATTACACGTCTAGTGCCGAATGTTGCACCTTCTATTTTGACAACATTCATTATCTCAAAATTGTCACTGATTATCAAATAGGAAAGACTTCTGCAAGCAAAAGAATAAAAAGATAGAGACAGCTGGTTTCTGCTCTGAAAAATTCTTTCGAGCTTCTTATTACTTGTCAATGATGCTCGGAAACCGCTTAGAATTTTGTTTGTGTGCGGGTAAAACCATTGCACACTGTCAACAGAATGACTGTGTCAACTTTTTTAGATTAAATGGCTTTCGGGTAAAGTGGCACTTGGATTAACTAGTTGCTCAGGCAACTTGCTTCCGAAATAATTAAGCTCTGCATTAAGAGGACTTTGTGCTAACTAGGTTTTCGGTTAACTATGCATTGGATTAACCAAAATCTTGGCTAGGGCAAAATTCTGGGTAAGCTTTGGGATCAGAGATAAAAATTTTCCTGTTGAACTGGAATTATGGTAAGCTCAACTGTCAGTCTACTTCGTTTTAAATGAGCTAGTTGTAATAATACAGAGTTATTGACTTCAGGAGTGCTTCTTATACACGGTTTATACACGGTACGGGACTTCGCTGCCAGCAATCGGAATAGATCCAAACAAAATTAGTCTTGATAAGTGCCTGTTAGAGCTGACACATCAGGTATCTCACTGGCCTGCTTTTTGATGTGTCCTTGAAAAAAACTTTGATGAAACATCAGACATGATGAAACCAAGTTTCGGTGCAAGTCATTTCGAAGTGTTTCCATTTATTTAACTGAATTGGAAATAACTTCGTTCTGATTTACTCGAAATATTAAAAAAACATACACTGCACCGTTCAACTTTAGCCCAGTTAATGAATGAGGGAATCCATCACTAAATCATCCATATTTTCTATACGAGTATGATTATTGCTGGTTAACACACACGAGCGTTTTAAGCTTGCTTTTCAATTCATATCCAAACGAAATACGAGAAATTTAATCTCGAAAATGGTTACGATTAACGTTCGTGGCGACTCGATGAAAACGTAGCAATGCAACTGAACTTACCTCGCATGGTGAAGTGCATGACACTGAAACTTTTGTCTTTTAGTTGAAAGTTGGCGCATCCACCGAGACTTGGATCTTTGTTGCAAAGTTCTCGTTCTCTTTCACTCTCGCCGACTGTTACAAACACGAAATTCTAACTCTTCCTAAGCTATTGCTCTGTTTACAGCTAGCAAAGAACCTTAGTCCACGAAAGTATCGGTTTCCATTTGAGATATGGAGGCTGTTTGCTGTGTCCGACTAGAAATGACTGCTTGCATTCCAGACAACGTCCAACGATGATTTGCCTGTAGAATATTCCTGCATTACAAAGTAGTGTCACCAGTCTAGCCGGCCTATACGTGAGGGTTTCAATCAAGTTTCTGATTAGACTTTCATGAGTTATTCGCAATAAAAGTGATTACCTGCACCATTTAACACGTCCCTCATTAATAACTAGGTTAGAGATGAAAAATTCGCATTGCGCAGATCAAAGCGTGAAATTGTGCAGTGAAGAGGGTCTATTGAATGACAAACAGGTCCCGATGTAAGAGATAACAGCGATAAGAGATACAATAATCATTGTTTCTTTTATTGTTTGTAATACTCGTAGAGATATAGCTTTGTTCCTTTCTCGAAGATTACAGTTTATTGCTGAAGTAGACGTATGAAAACCTAAAATAACTAATTTTTGTGTATCATGTTTGAAATTATCACTCAATATACGTACTACTCATAATTCAGAAGTTAACCACACTAGATCCCATGTGCTGATAAATTTATTTCATATACAATGTATCTATACTTTAGGAAGTTATATATATATATATATATATATATATATATATATATATATATATATATATATATATATAACTTCCTAAAGTATAGATACATTGTATATGAAATAAATATATATATTATATATATAATATATACATTTTAATGTAATAATGTATATATTATATAATGTAATATATACATTTTACTCAAATTTGTGACAATAGTTGTCAGTAGTCGAACGACAAATGCAGTGAATGTGAAATTTAAATTTCATTATTATGATGAAATTTCTACATTAATTTTGCGTTGAGTCCTCACTAGCCCCAGAAAGTTGAGTATAGATTCGTAATTTCAGTTTCCTCATTCAAAATGGTCTGTACATGACATCGAATTTGTTTCTCTCTTTGCTTATATTGCTTTCTACAACAAAGTACCAAATAAAATCCGTTCGTTTTATTTGATACCTCTGAAGATGATTAAGTATTAATCATCATAATTGTGGTGGTTGAATCAGAAAGATAAAACTAATGATTATTATTTTTTTCTCTAATTCTTTATACTTCTCTCGTCTTTCTGACAACTTTAAATTCCAGAGCCTTGTTTTCTCAGCCCCATTTCCTCCTTTTCATACAGTATTTATGTCACTACTTTAAATTCACAACTTACTCATCTCCAAATTCAGTTCTTTTCTCATACTCAATATTCTCATCTGTTTTTCATCCCAAACATTATTTATGTCTGCCTTTTTGTCTGTATATATGCCTGTATTTATATCTGTATTTAGAACCCCATAACATCATTTTTTACTAATCCTGTTAATTTTCCTCACGCAGGAGAATCCCAATTCACTAAATTGGGATTCCATACTTTGAATTCGATAACTTTATTCTTTCATGCAGAATGTATTTCAACACTTGTAATTATATAACTTTATTTCCTCACAATCCCCTTCTTCCCTCACACAGTTGCTGCTTTCAAGTACAATTCCTCAATCTCGTTAAACTTGTTTTGTTACGTTACTTTAAAGCACTTTTCTAAAACTGAATTTGGTCGGAGAAGTATTTCACTGCAGCAAAATAAAATCCCAGGGTGCCTGTTGTCTGCGATGCCCTCCGCAATTTTCCTTTCTCATCAAACCAGTTCATTAATTCAAGTTGCATGAGTTTCCTGCAGGTGTTCCACTCAAGCGAGGGTCGTTAATCAACGCAGTCAGTTCAGATCGTTCAGGGCTGATGACTCTCAACCATTACCATGAACATTAAATTCAAGAAATTTAACGTTATTAGTGAACTTTTTTTCAAGCTTCAGTCGGATAGGAGCGGATCGTTTTTTTTGTTAGTACTGAGTGAATGGTAACGACTAACGAGACTTTTTTTGGTTATGGTAGACTGGGTGAAGGCTATGCTTATGATATTCAACTAATGTTATAGTATAAAACGATTCAAATGCAATATTACAACATGGCTACATGTACTTGAATAAATTTTTAATTAATATCGTACGATTTTGTCATGCATTTCTGCAATAGGAGGTCAAAGGCCTAAAAGGTTCACTTTGTATTCAGTGGGACAATTCTGTCATGCGCTTAAAAATCTTAGCTTTAATTGTATTGAAATTTTATGTATTGTATTGTAGAAATTTAATTACATCAAACGGGTGCTCAGCAGTCGCTTGCTAAATCGATGCAGATAGCGTCTCAAGGATAGAGCTCGCTGAGAATACGAGCAATTTGGTTTTTTAGATTTGGATGCTTTGAAAAAAGATCCTGAATCGAGAAAAATTCACGAGTCATGACTTACGACCAACGTGAAGCAGAAAGAAACATGAAATTAAAGAGAAATACGAAATTTTGTAATGATCTTATATGCGATACGACACCCGTATTGATTATTTTGCAATATGTCATCACTGAACATGTAACCACTAGACATACCCAGCCAATAAATGGGTCCACAGCATGTCGTAGAGTTGCACCGACCACGACGCAGGTTTAAATTAAAGGAACAGGATCAGCAGGTGCCGTACAGATGTCAGAGCAGTGGGACGACCGGGACCACAGATTAAGAACAAAGATAAATTAATCACAGGACAACCAAAACCGAAGAAGATACAAGGAACAGGAATGTTACCGACATAAATGTGATAAGAGCTATAATCATTTACGTTAGTATTTTAGCACACTATGTGAAAAAAACACTGTACGGGGTAAAGGAAATTTAGAGGCAAAACAGTAGGAAGGAGGTGCTCAGCAAAAAACAGTTAGGATACGTAAAAATTTAAATTTGCTGGAAAAGCATGGGCCCACAAGACACTCAATTTCAACGTTAGATACAAAGCTCAATAAGTGAAAGGTATTCCATCACTACAACCCAGAATCATTGCATCTTCTGGGAGTTTTCATGTTAATACCCTAGTACTTGCATTAAGCGCTTATATTTATTGGGCCATGCTCTTCAGTTACGTTGCTAATTTAAAGCACAGACAACTTAATTTTAAAACTTATTTCATATTTTAACACTTGAATACTCTTAAATTTTCAATATGAACACCCTCCCAAAAAAAACCTGGCTACACGCGTTAAAAAGAGTGAGAAAAACAGTATCTGCATGAGGGTAGGATAGTATAGAGTTGAGGCTCAAAACGGCGATGTTTACGGGAAATTGGTTTTCGATGCAGGAACGAACATCACTCATGCATGCAAGAATAGCCTTTTTTTCTGAAATAACTATCTAGCAAGAAGCAAAGTGCCAGCCATCCTACATATATCATATCACATCATATGCAAACCATCATTCCTTCAGCTCCAACGCCGCAATGAAATCAGAAGAAAGAAGCAAAACGAAAGCTCGCCTCCATGGAAGGCTCCAGTACGAAATGAACGGCGGAAACATCTGGGAAGAATTTTCCACAATGTGTCATATGTATACAAGTGGCTCTAGTTGTAAACAACATTCCAGACTTTTCGTAGCAAAACTGACTTGTTTTGCTCAGTGCAAGCCAAACGTGAATACGAAGGGAACTATAAAATGTGATAAATACATGAAAACGTACATTTAAGAAAGACTGTACTCTGTAAACAACGTTACCCTGCTGATACGTATTCGATAAAATGAGTAAGAGAGAAAACAAAGAAGGAGAAAATGCCACAAAAGACTGAACCATAAAACTATGAGAATAATTCACTAGGCAACTAACTAATTCTTTACGAGAGAATAGTGTTCATAGCGGAATTACAATACAAATCTTTGATTAAATTAAGTATGTTTTTGTTAAACGTGGGAGATCGGATAAGATTGCAACGTCCATGATAAAATTTCCATGATAGAATTTCATGGACTATAGAAAAGAATTTACGATGGCAAATGTCTATAGAAAGACGACCATGTGCTCACAACAACTTTTGACTCGAAATGTTTTCGGCTAAAGAATCCATAACTTTATAAATTAATTCTTTCATGAAACTTTTATTTCATTAATGACACATCTACTGTACATCACAAAGGTATTTACTCTTGTGAAAAACATACTAGTTTCAAGTTGCTTAAAGTTGTAATTCCATATTTCTTTCATTTTTATAAGAATTAGGGATAACCAATTTTTCCACCTGGTGGTATTTCATTCTCACTTACCATATTCTTTATCAGATTACAGACAAAATCCACGTGCCTGTTCTCCCACCGCCTGTAGAGGTAAAAAATATGATACGCTGCCATATGTAATTCATTAAATTTTCTTTATTTCTATCGTCACCAACACGTTAGTTGAAGTTTCGTGTCTGAAAAACACTTGTGTATTTTCAAAAATACGTTGAATACTCTTCCAGTGTTGCAACATTCATCACAATACAATTACCATACATTCTATTTCGAAATAAAACATGATCACTTTGCTGGGAAATTTGTCAGCCGTCTCCTGATAAGCCCTACGCATATCAGAGTTCAATACATGGTGAAGGTTAGACTCTTAGATCCACGCGCAACATGCAGGACCAGCACTTCTGTCTTAGATTGCATCTCCTTGACAATACGAGTTGTTTATCAGTCATTCTTGAGTTGAGTGTCAGCACGCTGTCCTACGTCTGGATATTCCTGGCGTTAGATTGCAATGTGATACGTTAGTGTATGACAAGGGATTTCTCGTACTGTGAGGAATAAGCCATATTTATACATACGCATACAGGTATATACATATTTATATGTATGTATATGTGTATATACATATATGTGTTTATACATACTCGTATATGCAAAAACATATATGTATACAAAAGAAAGTTACACGTGGCCAGTTTTTCAATTTGTAGGTGGAAGCTCTAGGTACTCGTATAAAAGCGTTCAGAAGCTTCTAATTTGAAATTTTTGTATTATATTTTATCAATAATGCCGGGTATTCTAGAAGGGATGACATATTGAAGCACCATTAAAATGCATATATATTACTTATAGGTAAAATTCTGCTGTTACTGCTGAAATATATACAATTATGTAGACTGGATACAAAATAGTATCTAGCTTCACACCTCTTCAGTTACGAAGTAGGTTCTTTAATTAAATTTTAGCCATCAAGCAATGGCTTCAGAAACTCGACTCCACTCGCCTGATCCGTGTCCTTGCTTATTTCTTTTTGCTTTAAAATAAATCCGGAAACACGTTTTACATACATCATACATTCTAGTAAACATACATTTGTTTTCACAATCACGAAGTTGAGAGTATAATACTGTTAACCATTTCATATGCTCACTCTCTTTTAAATTTAAGTTCCTAAAATTTGTTGAAAATACGCACGGACTAGAATATATGAAGTTAGACTCAATATTCTTGCTTCTACCAATTCGCTAATGGAAAACCATCCTGCACATTTCAGTAGATTACTTGCCGGTAGTTAGCGCTAGAAAATTCGCTTGAATGTCGTGGTCTCCAAAAAAACTAAGTTATTGTATTCTTAAGAAAATAGATTCAACAGGCAGCCCCTGTTAAAAGTCTGGACCCAGTAAAGCGAAAGAACGATCTATTATAGAGGGTTGAATCCTGAAGTACCTCGAGAGGCGGTGATAGAAGAATAACTTGGAAAGATTTTTGAACACAAGAAGGTGATGCGACTCCTAAATTTAAGTTGATGTAGAAGAAGAGACAAGTCATAGTTATTAAAGTTGTTCGAGTACTAGCATTTCTGTTAAACCTAAGTTTTACACAGTTCTTGAGAGCCTTAATAACATTTGGAGTGTATTTAAGTCTTTATTCTAGCTTTCCAGCTGCTTTTTCCTTTAAATTGTGACCGCATTAACGGACACTGATGGTGTACGCAAAACTAAATAACAAAGAAATATCATTTTGAAACTTCAAAATGCAGCCATACGTAATGAGAGAAAATTTTGAGGCCTGCTCTGGTTTTCGAGTATTTCATGTACTACTTTACCTTTGAGGTTCTCGCACCCAAGTGATTGCAAGGCGAATTTCTCACTCCCATTTTAGTGGGGTACGTCATTTAATCTTGAAAAAATTCAGCATATCATATAGCATCCACGCCACTCATAAAATCAAATACTACAACAAAAGCCTAAATTGTTATTGGTATTCCTTTATTGTCACATAGTCTTGATACTGCAAGTATAAAAGTTACGTGATCAAACTTCATCGCGGTGGTACAATATGAACAGGTTTTGAAGTATTGAACTGCATGGAAATTACATGCATAGGAGACGTGGGGTATGCAGGATAAATAAACTTTCCGATTGGGCAGAGGAAATCTGCAATATTATAGACTCTTGTGAAGGCAACGGTGTATAGAATGCACAAAATTTATTCTAAGTTAATTAATTATGCATTGCATGATCAAACCATGAATTAAATAGCAGTTTTATGTCTGTCTCACTTTTTTTGTGAGATGAAAACCATACTAAGATACTAGCTACACAAACACTCTAACTGATTGACTTACAAGGTTGTACTCTGAATTTCCTTTTTTCAGATGTCCAGAGAACTGCTCCGTCGGAATGGCAAGCATGTTTCTGAAACTTGTGTGTTTGGCTTTACTAGTCAACGTAAGCAGCTCCACTATTTCTGCTCTCTTCAAGGGCGATTCTGCACGAGCGCATGATAATCACCACTTTAAAGAAGAAATTAAAACTTCAAAGGAATTTCCATGCCCTGCATCAGTAGATATTTTTCCATGCGTTTGTATTTTCGACGAAGAGGAACAACTCTCTCTCATTTGTGACGGGGTTCAATCTTCTGAGGAGCTCGAATCCGTGTTCCAAAGCCCCTTCCCTGTCACCGACTTTTTGCTCTTTAGGTTACAAAACAGCACAAACGTCACTTATCTGACTAACATCTTTGATGGTCTGTCCTTTAGAAATGTTGAACTTTACGACAACGAAGCTTTGGAGCTGATATCTGATGAGCTTTTATTAGATAGCACAAACACGCTCCAGAATTTCTACATATACAATAGTTCGCTGCATAGATCAACGTTCCCATTCCTAACGCTGGCCTTGTATAAAAACCTTGGCAGACTGGACTTGAGGTATTCTTCAGGTTTGACGTCGATTCCAGAACTGACGTCGACTACTCTTCTTTACGTCAGCTTTGCAGGCTGTGCCATCGAGACCTTGGACCCAGGTATTTTATTTAATTTGTTCGTTAATTTACCGGAAAATTCGTAAAAAATGACCTCTAGATCGGTGCTGATGGGGCGTACTTGCAGTTTTTTCCAATGTGCCAGGGACCAGTAATATTTCTTAGTAATATCAATTTATACTGGAAACAGTACCAAAAACTAACGCCACGTACCGGCAATTGATGCCACGTACTGGCAGCTGATGACTTGCGTACCGGCAGGTGCTCTAGATCACGTCTGTCTCATGGAGCATGAAAATTCCCGCTATTACGGTTTTCGAACACACGTTGTACGAAACATAAACTTACGCTAACATTTGATGTGGTAACAGAAAATAAGATTATGCTTGAGAACAGGTACTTTGGTTGAAATAAACAGAGTTTTGCAAGTTCAAATCCTTCCCCCCACTCTCAGCTTTGCTGACTGGTGAGGGTACCCGCCTGCTATGCGGAAGACCTGGGATCGTTCCCCCGTAGCTGTCACGGTTTATTTGTGCTTGACCACTGACAGGTAGAAAAACATGTCCAACAGCTGTTTCGTTGGACGCCTTAGCATAAACCACACCTCAACCACGCTCATAGAAACACTTCTACGAGCCTCGACTTTAAGTTGCAGCACAGAAAACGGGAATCTCGCTTGATGCATCCCTGCTTCTCTGAAGATCTTATCTATCAGCACCGTCACTATTCATAAGATGTTAACATTAAGAATTTAAAACCCAATGTAAATGTACCGTATACTCTAGTGGAAATAAATTTCATTTATTTAAGAAAGGTTTAGCTGTTCTACGAGATTTAGTTAGCTGGCTTGGTCGGAGAAATTTACTGATGGAAACATTCAGTTCAAGGGTTACTAAATTAAAATCTACCGTAAATATCATGCCGTTGCAGTCAATAAAATCCAAGTTAGTCACATCAGGATTTGAAAATTATAACAGCAACATTTTTTGCATTGAGAGTTTTAAAATTATTTTCTTGCCATGAAATACTGTTGCAAAACACTAACAGTAATACGTAAATTATATAGGGAACTCAACTTTGTTTTTAAAGGGTAACAATATATATTGCTGTCGGTTATGCTTAATATGAGTAAATCATGTTTTTACGTTAGACACATCAGTTGAATGAACATAAAGTAGCAAAATAAAAATAAAATGGAAATGCTAGAAGAAACCTTTATAAAAGAATATAGTTTGAGTTTTGATATACTCGTAATTAATTATTGATATTTGACGGAAGCTTTAATATACTCTCAAGCAACATTTGTTACTTGATTTAAGCTCACGTTTATCTCACATTGTTACCTTATTACCTCAATAATATTCTTGCAAAGCTTTGCCTCATTAAAAAAAACTAGTTGTTGATATTTATGCTCCTTACTTTGCATAATTTAGCATTTATAAATCTATATTAACAACATTTTTTTCCCTAAGATCAATTTTACACCGGGTGCAAAAATTTCGTATATAACATACTACTTTCTACTGATTTGTGCCGGAAAATATACTGAATCTCTGAGTTTAAAGCCCAGAGTTCATCCAGCTGAAACTCTCAAAAAATTTCCCAGTACAATCAGAGGAATGCAATTTTTGATGATCTCCATTATGTTCATGAATACAGAACAGACGTTAACCACACCTCTCGTTATCATACACGTCCTTGAAGTACATGCACATCCTTCCCACTTACAACACATAAATGCTTCCACACTTAGACTTTCCTTCTCTACTTACGAAACATCAAAACGCTACCACAATTGGACCGTATTTGATGGAGCATCTGTTGATTTGCAGCCTCAGACCACTTTGTTATTTAAGCCCCGGTGCTGCCAGCAAAGTGGTGTTAGACGCAACCCATTGCAGGGTCTCTAGTTGTCACTCACTGCATTGAATTCCTGTGCACTGCAATGTTATCACTGCTACTTAGCACTGCAACACTATCACTGCTACCTAAAACTGCAACACTACTACTGCTATCTAAAACGGCAACACTACTACTGCTACTTAACACTGCAACGCTACAATTGCTACTTAACACTGCAAGATCATCACTGCAACCTAGCTGCGATATACCACTGCAAGATAGTGCTGCAACATGCTGCTGTTACATTCAATTATTGTAACACATAACTGAAGAGTAATATTGAAACATTTAGCTGTAACATGCTGCTATAAAAAACAACAAACGTTTCTTTGAGTATAGAAATTGTAACAACAATTCGGTCGCTTTCAATGGTCCTGTATTTACACAATATTGCTTGCAATGCTCAGAGCGTTTCTGTATTTGCACAATACCACAATACCATTTTCGCAGCTGGTATAAAATACCAAATCAAGTGTCATCGTTACAGGCTGTTGCTAGAGGTTTTCTTTTACTACAAGTTATACATTTCCGTATTTTGAACTAATTTCTAGGTTTTTGCTTCTCACACTTTTTTTCTTTCTGTCGGAGAATTTAAAATACAACTATTTCCATAATGTCTTCATTGATATAATTGTTAACGAATTTCAAAGCAAATTTTGAGTAGTGATGATATTACTGCTCAAAATACCCACAATGTTAATATCTTTCAGAAAACCAAATGTATCTGCATTCTAAATACGATGAAAAAGTCTATAAAAACATTATTCAAATTTTTGTTAAGCCAACAATGGGCGATATCTCATATATATATATATATATATATATATATATATATATATATAAGTACTAACTAATAATTATTTAACATATACGAGTAACACAGAACTAGAAAAATTAAGGACTTTCTTTTTAGAAATAATATTTCCAGGTCAGGGATATTTGCTCCAGCATGTATTCCTTGTAGAATCATGCATCCATTGTTGCAGTATGTATTCTATGTTCCAACATGTACCTTTTGTTCCAGCATGCATCACTTGTTGAAAGATGTAACCCAACCAATGAGAAGAATACACTTTAATCGTATTAGACCGAAACAACACGGCCAAGTTTTTACCATCCTTCCTGCATTGAGCTAAAATTTGTTATTCTGTATATCATTAGAATATTATCAGTCAACTAAGACAATGTTTTTGGGATGTACAGGAACGTTCGATGGTGTCCCTAACGCGCTGGAAATTCACCTGGAAGAGAACGAATTGACTGAGCTGGATGAGTCAACATTTCAGCTCACAAACCTGATCACCACGCTGAACCTGAGGCAAAACAGGATCAGTTCTCTTAATCCATCAGCCATCCTGCATGTGCAGGACCCAGGTTTGCGATAGAGTTCACTTAAAAATTAGGAAATTTTTAAATAGGTTCTTAGACTAAAGATTGATACTGGAGATTTAATTTCTTTCAAAACTGCTAAAAAAATTCTTTATTTATGAATATTTAGTTAAACTGACAAAAAAAACGGAAGTAATTACAAAAGAAATAAATGCCTTGAAGCAGTTTAGAAAGCATTGAAAATATTTTACTCGAAGCTCAATGGGCACTGCTATGGCCATCAAAATAGACTTGTTGCCTCTAGTCGATCAAAGTGCATTGCAAATTAACTTTTTCCACCTCCATCATGTTCTGTTTAATAAAATGCCGCTAGAATACCTTCACACTGTATAGCAAAACGTAGGACCACCATGTAGAAAAAGCTTCATCAAAATAATTTAGAATGATTCACTCTCTGGGGTAGTATCGTACAAAAGCTTAACCTTTTCTCTTTCAACGTATCATATTCAATACACTATGAGTAAATGCATCTATAACTGTGCAAGAACGCGTGCTTTAACCATTGACATCAATACGGCGTCATGCTTCAGTGGGGCTCCAGGTTTCGTCGTGGGATGTGTCGTGTCTGTAATGGTGATTTTTTACCCACTAGGGATCAATTTACAATATTTTTTATTTTAAAAAATAATATAACAAAGAAAGTTAAATGCTATGACATATAGACACTAAATTCTGCAAAAGCTGTGTAAAAAACCTCCAGCTCTTGAGTTGCTGTGGAGCACGTTCAAATATTGGTTTATCCTCAGAACCCAATGATGTGCGCCTGCTTATTGACTTGAGCGGCAATTCCTTGACTGAGTTGGAGGCAGGAACGTTCCAATTCACACGCCGTCCCTTCATCCTGAACCTCGACAGAAACTCTATCGCGAGCATCATGCCAGACACTTTCGTCTTACCCTCAAATACCGGTGATAATGAAACCATGATTAATTATTTGTCAATACCATCAATGTAATTATTATTAGAAAGGGCATTTCATTATCATTACTTACCAACATTGTTATGCTGTAAATATTTTTCTTTGGTTTGAAGCGTATGAGTAAACCATTAGTTCCAAATTAGTTAATCAAATAATTATTGGGCTGTTCCTAACGTATTTAGTCATATATGAGAAGCGCAACTGCCCCCTCCCGAAACAGTAATTTTTCCGGGTAAAGTCACTTGGAAATAAAGTTTTTGTATCATTTCCCAACAGTAGACATAAAACTACCCACCAGCAATCTGTTGGGAACACTTATAATCGGAAAACATAGCCATTTGTAGCGGAATTGCATTTTCTTCCAGTTAATCTTTAACTTAGAAAAATAATCAATCTCTAATGATTGGAAAAAAATTTTTCATTCAATCTGTGGCAGACTCGTTTTCTCTGGAACTGCAGCTGTCGAGGAATCAGCTGACTCAACTCTCAGAGGACGTTTTCGGAGAAATCTTTCCGTACCTCACGACGCTTCAACTCTACGGTGAGTCACACGCCGCATTTGAATCGAAAGTGAGGAAATTTTACCGAGTAGTATACGTAGATTTTCATTAAATTTTCCAACTCTCGAACTCTAGTGAAATGCTCGATCAAAACTTTAGGCTTTCCATGTACTTCAGATTAAGACACGCAAGGAAGCTTATGCAAAATCAACTTTTTGAATTGATTTTTACTACATTGAGTGAATTTATTTCTTTTGAAATGAATAGCTGGGTTTGAAAAGCTATCCTTAGGCAATGATTCTTAATTTCACAACACAAAATATATAAGAATATTGCCTATGAAATCAATATGTTTTGCAAGCTCTGACGCTGAAATTTATAAGTTTACATCTCATGCAGTGGAGTTGTGGATTTCAGATTTTTGATAAATTACTATGAATTATGTGTCCGCATCAGTGCCTTTGCTCGAAAATGTTGTTTATTATTGATTCGACAGCATCGATGAGTCATTTTGAAAGACAAAGCCAATACCCCATCGATATTTGGCCAGAATTGTCCCCAGTTCCCTCAAGAAGAAAGTAGCTTTCGAGCAAATCAAATATATAAAATTGATTCTCGATTGGAATAAAATTGACAATAGACACAACAAAATGAAAAAATCATGTTCATGTAGTGACCCATATTACCGTATTCAAGCTTCATTTTTATTGATGCAATAACAACCTAAACAACGAATGTTCCATCACTAGTTCGTCCTCACTGAATTGCTGGTGTCCCACAGTACTCCGCCCTTGTCCCACGACATTCTAATGACCCACTGTGTCCCATTGCTCCTCAGTGTTCCACAAAAAATATTCAGTCGTGATCACAAAGTAATTTTCAGATAATTTTGGAGTATAATGTATGATGTTTCATAGCTTACTGGTACCTCAGTTTGATTCTCAGGGTCCCTTTGTAATCGTAACACGTTGCCTCCGTTATTCGATCTTGAATCTTCTCTACTAGTTTGCTGCTGCCCCTAAAAAGGTTTTGTGAAAACCGCTATTTTTACAGATAACCCTCTGGAGTGCGGCTGCGACATCGCTTGGATTGTGCTCAATTCGACGCACATCGAAAAGATTGGAAACTTGACCACGTGTCGTGATGGAAGTAACTTTCATGATTTAAATCCGAGCTACTACGAGGAGTTTTGTTAACTTTCCATTTTGCAGTTCAAAAGAATTTCAGAATATGATTGAGTACCTTCCGTTACTTCTCAAGATCGAGATTTAGCGTAGAAAGGAGACAGCTCCGTAGCATCTGATGCGTTTTACAGGTTTTTGAGCAGACTGGACGTTGTGGGTACCATAAATCTTCTTCTACATCGGGAGCTCGTTTAACAAATGAGCTAAAAAAGACGTATTAAATTTCACCATTTTATTGAGGAATCGAGCTGTCGCTGGCTCTGAGCCAACAAATTATTCTGAAGAACATCATGCCAATATATCAGCAGTTTTTCGACATGCGTCTCGCGGTTCAATGAGATCCTTTCAAAATTTATAAATGATCAATGTCTTTGGACTTCGTTAAACGCTGTAAAAAACATCCTTATCTGCTTCCCCTGTTGCCGGGAGGTGTTAGTAATGGGAAATTGGGTAACATTAATGGTGCACCTGAATACCAGCGAAGGGCATGTATTTCAATAAAAAGTATGCAAAACAAAAGATGCGCAAAATTTTTGAGTTAGGTCTACGCTTCATGTTAGATACATTTAAAATGTTTTATAAAAAATACTGCTGTTTTTCTGTTAAATTTATGTGTATCACTACGAGTTTAATTTGCGTTGTATTCATACGTATTCAGGTATGAGTGTACGACATTATATGCTTAAATGCAGCATAAATTCATTGAATAAATTCACAGACTCTAAGACCCCAACTACAACCTCTGTAACATATAACTTTTATTTTCCACTATCGAAACTAGAGTTTAAACTTGAAAAAATGACATAAAAGACAATATTATATCAGTAGAAGTGGTGAAACAAAACTATTGGAATGAAATTACTCCAGGTTGCCTTCAAAGGACTGCATTTAATTGCATGCATGTTGAAATCCTGAAAGTTGGTGCTGTATTTTCGACCCACACACGCGTTTGAATTTCCTGCTACTCTTTTCATCTTAGGTTTTGGTTGAGGGTTGGATCTCACCGGGAGGTTTCTATGAAAAATTCATAAATTTTCCACTGGAACTCGTATTCGTTACGATAAAACAAGGGCATACTTAAGCTCTAGGAAAATAAAAAATGAATAGCAGTTTCTTTGGAAGAAAAGTGATAGTTAGTCATGGAGTAAATTTTCGAGCCAAACGCTTTTATTCTTTAAGAAATCAGTTCATATGATTGCCAATAAGAATTAACTCAAGCACGGGAGGAGATTTCAGTACTACAAATAACATTTCAATACAATAATTTTACTTGCTTCTGTAAATTTTACTACTGAATTTTAATTTCTTCTATGAATTTTACTAATGAGTTTTGTTATCTGTCGGGAATTTTACAACCCGGATATGGATTTCAATTCATGCTAGTAAACAATTAATCTTTGCATGCGAATTTCTTTTGCTGCTTAGAAATTTTATTCTCTAGAAAGAAATCGGTCCTCCGGCTCTAGAATAATTAGATCATGTGACGGCCAACAATGACTATGTAATTATTGCTCGGGTAGTTGCTATACAATCACCTTACATACTCTTTCAATTATTAATTTCCTCACTGATTATGCCTTCATTCATTTTGAAGCCCAACCCGTTTGTGGCATATTTCATATAAAAACTAATGCTAATGTTCTGGTCGCCAGAATCCTGGCATTAACGAGAAAATGAGCACCAGAATATTATATTCAAGTTTGTATGAATAATGAACTCATTTTGAGACCTCTCTAAGTCTCGTAGAATTATGGGATTTGGCTTTATTATATCATAAGATTTGATGGAGAAAATACTTCACTTCCTTGCAAGGGAACACAAAGAACATATAAAGTAATGATGAAACAGATACGTAAAATTAATTACAAATTATTAAGCTGACACAAGACCAGATTTTTATTCAGATACAAAATGAATTAATACAGCATGGTTGTTAATTTTAATAAGATGTGAGTCGAGTATATTGTTGTAAATGTAGGGAACTGTGACATACACGACATTACGTTAATAAGTTGAACAAAATCATATAGGTGACCAAACATAATCAATTTAAGTTTGAATAGAAATCCTCTTCACTCCCGTATCTTCTGCTACACAAAATAAATTCTGATTGTAAAACGTATATGAAACGTTATATCTAAATTAAACTACAAAATTAGTCCCACATTTTGACTGAAAATATCCAGAATTTTCTTTTGAATGGCAGAATGGAGTGTAACCTCTTTCAAATGAATGTCAAGACTTTGTAGAACTTCATTGATTTAAACAAAAAGAAGTTTGTTAGCACGAAAAGTTTGGATTGCAAAAAGAGCTCAGACGAGAAAGACAAAATTTCAGAGATGAAAACCGGAAGGATCAAGACACTGATGCTGAAAAAGGTTTACATAGGGAAGTGTCCGACAGAGTTTGAGTTGGAAGAGAGATTCAGGAGTGCCATTCGTGAGACCGGAACCAAAGCTTGCCATAGAAGGAAGGTCTCTGTGGTCATGTTCTTTCCATGTAAATTTGTTACATAATAAGTCATAAAATATGTATTTCAACCTGAAATTTGGTGGTTCACTTTTTAGTAACGATGATATATTCTTAGTACTCCTATTCTTAGTACTCCTCACGAAACACTAATCATGGGAGATTTCAACTTGCCCCACATAAACTGGACTACTCGCCAAAGTCAAGC
>VCRD01001201.1:87910-99046 GCA_006783055.1 Trinorchestia longiramus | reverse complement strand
TGATCATACGTAACGAAGATTACCTCTCTGGATACAGTTAGCCTTTAACGGTCAAATGCCCTAACTCGGTATATAGGATTTAAAAGTTTATAATTATATGAATAAATCCGATGTAATCGTTGTATTGCTGGTTGGGTGCAATGCAGCACACGTTTAGTTCGTCGTACAGAACATATTTAGTTGAGCTAAGATCGGTTATGTTTCAGTTACGATGCAACTTGTTCAAGGTATGGTCGTTGCTTTCAAGTGAATATTAGTAAGCTGAACATAATTCAGGAGGTAAAGGATCAAAATTG
Source organism: Trinorchestia longiramus (assembly GCA_006783055.1). Classification (NCBI taxonomy): domain Eukaryota; kingdom Metazoa; phylum Arthropoda; class Malacostraca; order Amphipoda; family Talitridae; genus Trinorchestia; species Trinorchestia longiramus. The sequence continues at coordinate 98,750 of VCRD01001201.1, read as the reverse complement.
TGGACTGTATTAAAAGTACATAATTACTATTTGTAGTTCATAAATAACAAACTTCACTTTGTAATAGACGTCACTTAGTTTATATATATATATATGTATATATATATATATATATATATATATATATATATATATATATATATATATATATATATATATATATATATATATATATATATAAACTAGTGTACCCATTTTTGATGGCACATCAAAAATGATGGCAAATACTGCCATCATTTTAGCAGCTATTCTTTCTTACGAAGCTATTCTGTGATTCCTTGTACGAACATAACGCTTGTCACTATCCTCCTGTTCACGCCTCTGCGCCGGCCTTAGTCTTTCTGCTGAGCGTATGGCCTCTAGTCGTTCTTGTGAACTACTTGCATACTGATCCCGCCTCTGTTGCCTTACAACAGCTTTTTCTTCTTGAGTTAATCTTTCTCTCTCTATCCTTTTTCGCTTTCGATTGTTTTTTTTTCGTTCGAGTGGAGTTTCCATGCTTAAGCTTATATCGATTGTAACTTAATTTTCTTGTGACAGTAATAAACACTTAGAAAACAGTATTTTTGAGCCGCAATAGAAGTAGTTATAGCCATTCGTGTCATCTCCTAGATACAGAAATTCAGCATTACTGAAAGCAACTGCGAGTTTGTGTATGTATATTGTATGTATGTACTGTGCAATACCCCGCTGAACTCTGTATCTACGATACGGACTCGAATATATAAGGCTCTGGATCTCTCTTATTTTTTTGAAAGTGACTTATTATAGTGCACTTCTACAGCGAAAATGCGTGTATTAATTTACCAGTGAACTGAAACCCAGACCGCCAGTGCTAATTTCTTCCTATCTATTCTTAAGAGCGTGACACAAAGCATATAAATACTTAAACACACGACGGTCATTCTTAGTATTAGATTATATATATATATATATATATATATATATATATATATATATATATATATATATATATATATATATATATATATATATTGCCTGTGTGTGTGTATGTGTCTCGTAGTCTCTCGTAATCTATTACTTACAACACCTAAAATATTCATAAACATGAATACGAGAAGAAATGAATACAAGATTCTCTATTTACCCATTAGAGTAAATAGAGAAAATAATTTTTTAGCATGTGTGAAAAATTGCAGCTTCTACCCATTTCAAGAATTGATGCTTATCTTTATTACTATCTTCAGGCAGGGTCAATATATAACAAACGATAGGTAGACGATAAATGATAAGTTTCGTGTCCCTTAGAATTACACTAATTTTCAAACCTGCAAATTGTACCGAATCTCTGAATGCATATGAGCGTTGTAAAAATAAATCCAGGCGACTACGGGGGCATTAAGAACACAACTCATGCAATCTTAAATTAAATTAAATAATTTAAAGGCAATTTTTACCCAATGAGTGCAATCGAACTCGTTCCATTGCGACGATTTTGTCGTATTGTCGAGGTCTTATGACATTGCATAGCCAAACGTCGTCTTAAATTGAAGTGATAATTGGAGAAAAAGCTAAAACCTGTCTCCTCAGTCTGCCCTCTGATGATCCAATCAGCGGTGAAAACATTGATTTCCTGCAACCCGCGGGGAAAAAATTAATATCTTCCGACAATACTGCAATAAAAGAACGGCCCAAACTCCTCTAGATATTGCGTTTGTGAAGCGCTTGAGCCTAGAGAGGTTATTAGATTTAGAATAGCGTTTAGAATTTAGAATTCCTGCACTTTGACTTGATTTTATTACGAAGGGAATGTTGGGTCTACAGTTGTTTCGTGCAAACTCCAGTACGGGTTTTCATGACTTCATCTGCCATGAAGAATACAGCACGGAACTTTCCCCAGACACTTCGTGGAGGGTTTTTAATCTAATTTTTAGCTCTCGGGAAAGTCAGTGCGAAACTGGACTCGGGAAAACAATAGGAAAGTAAAGGAGTATAAAATTGTACAGCACCGTGGTGATCCAGCGAAAAATGTAAAGAAAAATGTATAAAACGGGAAGTTATTGTCGAATTGCGACTTTAGCAATTTAATAATAACGCGGGTAACATTATTTTTTTAAGATTTACTATATCTCTGGCCATGATTCGGCTGTTTGTAGTTGCGTACTATAAATTTCATAGACTGTTTTAATTAGGTATTATATATTGACGTACAATTAACTTTGTAATCAGTGTGCAAAAATTACGTAGTTAAAAACGTACTACCTGTATCCCATACAACATTATGTAAAATTTTCCACGAAACATTTAACTAATTAACTAACTACCTTAATTAATTAAATAACTAACTTAATTTATTAAACTTATTTTAAGTTCAACACATTTAAAAATAAAATTGAACGGTATGCTTAGTTTGAAGAATTTCACTGACGAAATTCAACGTTTATGTTAAGTTAAACGAATTTTGCTAATGAAATGCACGTGTTTTACGAATTTTGCTACTAAAATTCAACACTCATAGTAATTTCACAAGCATCACCAAGAATTTTCTTCTAAATGTGACATTTAATTGGTACATAAAGCGTACATTTCACAAGACTGTTACACGCGTCAAGGTTTTACAGCAGCAATCCCTCACAAGGAATTTTATTGCAAACCCCTAAACTTAAAAAGAGCACCAGCCTCCTGATGTATGTCTACTTCCAGCGTCGGTTTACATTCTGAGTAATGCTATTCCTACGGAAGAAGATTTTATCTAGCGGCTTCCTAGGAACTGCAATGCTTTCAGGTTTATTTGGAAAGAAGAAAGTTCAGTTTTCTAGCGAAGTTAGAGATGCGCAAGCTGGCTGGGTGAATGAGAGCATATAAACAAGCTGAAACAACCTTGACAAAATGAATATTGTAATTTTTGTCATTATTTAATAATTTATTGCATCCACTATTGTATTTTCTAATGAACTGTAAACCAGAAACGATTATTTGTACAGATTTCGCTTTCATTTCTTGAGACTAGATCTATGTAAGTATTCACGTGAGTGTTACAAGCTGCTTATTAAAATAGTGTCATTGATGCCAAAATGCCAATCAGTTGTTCAAGAAAAATAAGCAAGATTTTTCTGAGACATACCACAACTATACATACGGGAACAAATTATGAATTGCGAGTATATATTATTTTCTAGTGTTCAATTATTCTATATAGCTTTTAAAATATTATTTTAAATAATGACACAATGAATCGAAGGTCGGGAATTAATACCAGGTATTAAATATTTATCAACAAATATCGCGGGATAATGCTACACAAAACTTCTACTGCTCTTCTCATCTCAAAATTTAAAATGAGATCGATTTTTTAATCTTCACTTGAACGAACGAAATATTTGCTTTATCTTCCAAATTTCATAATTTTCATTCGACAAGTTATAATTTTAACATACTCAAAAATCAGAGTTTTTTTTGTGGATAAATACACTAACAGATTACCCATGTACAATTAAAAAAAATATCTAACTGTGCATGGACGTATTGTTGAATTTATATATGTGTGTGGTCATACTTGTGTATATATTCCTATAATTACATACACATAAATATTCATAGATATTCTTCTTCCTGTTCATTGCTACTGACGCAAGAACTGACCCGACACTTTTTTCAATATTTTCATTCCATAATAATCTATATGCATGGCAAATTTTCCAAAATTCTTGTATGAATATGTTATAATTTGTCAAATTACACTTATTTAAATAAATTTTGAAACGTATATAGGTATGTGAATATACTCTTTTCTGTTTTTCGACTCTGGGTAGAAAATTTCCACATATGCATATACCGTATGCATAAACACTGTATTCTGCTACTGTAACTCGTGATCTCATCTACGGAGTGGGAGGGGGAGAGAACTACCCTCATTCTCTAAAAATTTGGTCAAATCTTTCTCGGTCTTCAGCTTCCGTAGAAATATCGTCATTGTGTGGCAATCAGTGGGTCATTTATTTAACAAGGCTAACGAAATGAACAGTCGATCCTTTTCGCTCCCTCCCCTAGGAGCTTATTTATTGCCTGCTCTTGTACAGATGGTCCTTTACTTTCAAGTCAGCTAGCAGGAAATGACCCACTGAGTCGAGTTGAAATAATTGTGCGCAACCTTCACCCTTTTTTCTCAATCTCATCGTAATATTTTTGTCATTAGCGGAAATGACAAGAAGAGATGAAACGACGTATAGTTTATGCCTAATTTTACTTGTATCTCTTGGTTTCTTATTTTAAATTCAACAGTCATTGTTAAACTAACGAGGAAGGTAAAAGTTGAAAGCTGAGAATCGCTGTCCTGTGAACTGACGTCTGGCCCTACAAAGAAGGGGGCCTTTTCTATAATAGCAGCATGTTTTTGATCATCCACGCAAAAATTTTGGAAATAATTCATTAAGGCTTCTGTAGTCATTCTGTTGCTATGGATAATGAGTCACGATGTCGTGGCTAGGGATGATAAAATCCCTTAAAATTATGAAAAAAAACATTGAAGAACAGGCATTGTAACTTTGGGATACGTAAGGATAGTCTTATTGGAACGGGACAGAACACAAATAATTTTACATCAATGGAAGTCTTACTGTTCTCCCATGGGAAATGGCTTGGATTAGGTTTTGTTGTGTGAAATACGTCAGAAATCAGAAGAATCATCAAACACCGTATCTTGTTTTTTTTTCATATATTTTTATCACTATAAGTTAGTACCTGTCCCGCTAGACGAAATTGTCTTTTTAAGCAGTAGAATTGTTTTAATTTACTGGGAGAAGTGAAAGCCAGGGCTGATAAATTGATAACATAATTATGTAAAATATACTTGTACAAATATCTGATGGAATACACGTGCATTGTAATATAAGGAATACACAAAATACTATAAGATAAAAATATGCAAGACAAATGCATGCTCGTACACGAGGAATAAAAGAATGCTCGTACAAAGTAAGATTTTGGAAGGATAACCCAACGATGTTCTGCATCAATTCCAAAAACCCGTTAAAGCTGACCATGCACATTCGAGACGCTTCGAACATGCAAAACTTTGTACGGGACTGGTTTGAGATTCTCAATGCAAACAAACGCTTTTTCTTTCATCAAGGGAGCTCTTAATTAGTCTATAATTGGTGCAGCTCACACGAAATGGTTTTCAAAACTACGGTCCGTTTCTTGCATGTTACATCGTGCAGTTTACAAGGATTTCTATGATTGGTTGTAACTCTCCGTGGCTTCCAGGAAAGTTTCATTTGAGTAGTTTGATCATTTCATCGTCGATGTCAAATGTATTCAGCAGAGTTTTTGCAAGAAATCCTTGAACCTCAACTGAAATTCAACAAACTGGAATATGTTATGACAAATGTTGCAGCCACCAAAGGCCAACTGTTATGGAAGCGATTAAAAAAATGTTTTCGAATATGTTTGGCGTACATCTATCATAGTTCATGTGTAGTTCAAGTTTAGTATATATTCACTCTATATATACTGTAGTTTGCATAAAGCTCGCTAGTTATATATAGTTTGCTTTATATATAGTTCGTTAGCTTATGTCTAGTTCGTATCTAGTTTGTGTTTAGTTTCTACTTTAAGCCTAGTTTATCTACACGTAACGTTTACTTTTCCTGTAACTTGTGTCGATTTTACGATTAGTTTCTACAATGAGTCTAGTTTATATCCACTCTATGTTTAGTTTTATCTAGCTCATATCTAGTTTATGACTAGTTTGCATCTAGTTTATGTCTAGTTTATGCATAGTTTTTTAAATTAGATATTGCCAATTCTGAGATCTTTTACGGAATTTTGATTATACATCATGCATCAAAATTTAATTGAGTTTTTTTCTGTTGTTCCTCAAACGAGCCGAAAAGTTGTACAAAATCTAGATAATTATGACATTAAAGGTGATCATTCTAGGAAAAATTACCTAATTTAGAAAATTATTTGTTAAATCGAAGGCAATAATTTTAACGCCCTCTATCGTATTAATTTCTTTTTTAGAAACTGCCAGACTGTGATAACTGTTCGTGTAACAGATTGAAATTTCACTCAGACAGTACATCAAGATATTTTGCTTTTAACGTTATTCTACCGACAACATATACACCAGTAACCTTGTTCAATAATTATTAATATGCATTCTGCAATCTTATTACAATATTTCGCCTTCAGTCTTAAAATTGAATAATAAACTAATAATTTGTTAAAGTGCTAATTTTGATAACACGCATATCAATGTTGAGCAAATTATGTTCTCTCGTCGTATTCATATCGAAGCTTCACTCTGGGTGTGAATCATAGCATTTTTCAACGAGTTTCTCTTCATGCTGGGCAACAGCAAATGTACGCACCATATCTTTTATTCTTGTCAAGAGGACTCATCTTGGTTACTTCCAACGCCCTCATTCTATTTAAAAAACGTCCCCATTGCTTCTCATTTTAATTTTCCAGGCTCTCATTCAATTTGTGGAATTTTACGACACAATCAGGCGCTCCATGAGACTTTACGACGCATCGTCTACGTTCCGCTGCTCTGATATTGTCTATGAAGTTGACTGAGCTTCATGCCTCTATATTTAAATGCATGACAAAACGAGCGAAGAAATCGACCCTTCCATGCACCCGTATTGCGCTGCAAAAGAATATCACATTTTAAATGACTGCTTATTTCATTCCTGTCGTTCACGATTGGTTCTCACGACTGAAGCGCTCGCTTCAGGGCTTCAAATGAACCACATAGCACGTAATCGAGGTGATGCTGTCACTCAGACAAAAATGATCTTAATTTGACACTAATTCTATCATATTACTTAGAAACGTTACGCATTCTTCAGCACTAACTTATTCAACACTTAAGGAGATCTGAACATGTTAATCAAACCCTATTTTCAGTTTTCAAGTAAAATTTTCAGAGGTTGAGGTTGAACGTTCACGCGTCATAGTAATTTAGTTGTTAAATAATTTCCTTTAGTTTTGAGTGAGCGATACATGGTGGGTAAGTTGTTCAACTTTAGTGAATGGAACTCTCAAGTATCAATTTGATAAAAAATAAATGTTTTTTATACTACTGACGTGCTTTGATGAGGCTGGACATTTGGTGCACCTAAAAACTTATGTGATTAATGCTTCTAATTTTTACTCGTTCACAAATCGTGAATGCACAGTGCTGTAAATAGAGAATTAAAGTTTTTGAAGCGATAATCGTTATCATTCAAGTAAATTCGAATCATATTTGATGTATTTTTGTGTTTTTTTCCAATGAGGCGTGCTTTTTATTGATCAAAATACAAAGAATGGGAGAAATTTTAACCACATAATGTAATTATTATTGCCCAAATACCTATATTTTACTCGACAATGTCATTCAGAAACGAGATATGACACTTATTTTAACTCTATTGTAATAATAATTTCGAGTTCCTCAATGCTATGACTTACGACAACAATAACTTGCTACGAGAAACAATAGACTCATTTATCTTCCATTCAGTGCATTTCATTGATCCGAAAAACTGTCCTTTATATTTTTACCTAAGAAAAGAAAAAATGTAAATGACATATACCTTAGCTCTCAATTAATCTCCTGCATGCTGTGAGAAAAATATTTATTGTTTTTAATTACTAGAAGGGCCAATAATGAATGAGCTTCAAGATATTTTCACCTCATATTGAAATAGACCCCCCAAAATTATCAAATTTTATCAAATCCAAATTGCGTAATTACATTCCGATTTTTTGTTCGAAGCAATATTGTTTAGAGGATAAGAAGTTTTGCATTCGAGTTGCAAGTTTTGAGATTGGAACAAAGAACTTTTGATAATTTCATTCATTTAATCGAGTGCGACTTCTCATCATTACGATATGAGTATTTAAATATTGACTTTTGGCTAAGGATATTGTAGCCCATGAATACTTACTAGTTCACTACACAGACAATGCACTCGTACACTCACGAGTTCACTACACAGACAATGCACTCGTACACTCACGAGTTCACTACACAGACAATGCACTCGTACACTCACGAGTTCACTACACAGACAATGCACTCGTACACTCACGAGTTCACTACACAGACAATGCACTCGTACATTCACGAGTTCACTACACAGACAATGCACTCGTACATTTATGAGTTCACTACACAGACAATGCACTCGTACATTCACGAGTTCACTACACAAAATATTGAATATATTTGCATGAAGAGAGTGGACTGCAAAATCAAGGTCACTAACAACAAGGGAAAAACTCTCAGCGTCCTTTTAACTAGTATGCGTCTTTTCAAGTCTGTTCACTTCGTAAATATTTTTCCCACTGTACCACAACTCCTACTCTCGACAAATGAGTCACTTATTTTATCAAGAAGAGTAAAATTTACTAATAATCTGTGTTGTGCTCTCTGGTGAGTTCTCTTTTAGTGCAACAATAATTCTCTCTCTCGGGAGCTGAACTAAGGGGTTCAGAATTAACAGCCTTTATCCCTTTAAAGCACTTGAATTTGCAACTGTGATATGAGAAAATGAAGTGTCTCTAGAGATTTAAGATGCACCAGCCAGGCTAAACATTAGCATTTGCATTCTTTTCACATAGTTTGAAATATTACTCACCATAAAGAAATGACATATGATATGTAAATAAGGAGCAAAAATATGTACACTGCTAACCGATTAGACTTACGCAGCACTTTGTTTATGCCCCTCAAATAAAGATGATCGGAAAATTTATTACAGTTACATCAGACTATTCCACTCCATTTCCAAAGTGGCTTGCTTGTGTTGTTTATTTGAACTTTTGGATGAATGTTTTGTGAATAAAGTTGTGCTTGAAGACCAGCTATGATCTGTTACGCTAATGAAAAGGAGCAGATTATGAAATGATGAGTACATGCTCGACTCAAAACCTTGTGATAAAAATTAGCCTCATTCATATAATATATTGTTCACTTCGGTTCTGACTTGCATTTCCTTTTTAAAATTTTTCCGTTTTCCGCTTTGTATTTTTTCCCTGCCTTTTTGTAATGCTCTAGGAGCATTTTCGCGTTGATCTCCTTTGATCTCATAGAACTCGTCCTAATACAACACAGAGGACAATCAGATGTTTCCGAAGAATTACATAGAGACAGAGAGGAATGAACTAAGATAAGGCATAATTACTAAAGAATTTGTTAATGAAAGTAATTTATTTATAGTCCTTATAAAAATACGTTAACCGTGATATTCTTCAGTACTCCATATTTAAAATGTATTATTGAAATATTGTTAAACCGAAATCTGATGAGTTCAATCATAGTTTCAGTTAATAGAGGTCTGCTGCACCGATATCACCATACATGAAACGCAAATTACGATAAAATTCCAATGAGGAAAAAACAATTTGAATGAGGAAGAATAATAATTAATTTAGAGGAGTGTTTTACTTAGTTTCCTACATTTTCAGTAGGTACTGGTAGATTTAGGGAAGGGGGTTAGGTGACTTGTTTTCCATGCTCTGACTTAGTCCTAAGCGTCAAACGCAATGTGTCAGCACCTGACTGACTTGTGGTTCACACGGTTTCTCTTTGTCCGACGTAACTGAACTAGATAATGACATCTCGGATCATAAAAAGGGTGCATTTCAATAGCCAACAGCATTCTTACCCAGCATAAAAATGCTGCTCAGGAGAAAATAAAGTATGTTGAATATATATGTTGTTACTCGATGGATACGAAATTTTCAATTATTACTGAACATTTGAGCTCGAAACTTCGAGTTACTGAAAAATTTGGCTTCATATTATCCAGTTGGTGCACTTTGGGATTAATGAAGTCTCTCCTAAAATTCACGTGTATATTTATGAAAGTTTTAACCATTAAAATGACTACTAATGAGCACTACAACTTATATTTCTCTCAGTTCGTATTTTTCCATTTCATTTTACTACTCATGGAACGGAGATTTTATCCCCTACTTTTAGAGTCAGGATTCATCTTTTGAGGCTTCATAGACACCAAAAAAGTCACAAAACGTCTTTTGAAGGAGCACCGCGTTTTTGATGATGGATGAAACAGGGAAGTTTGTGAACCAGCGTGAAAAGTTTTAACCTTTGAGCTCAAGTGAAAAGGACGCCACGTTCTGCCGGGTCACTGAGCATGGCATCACGAGAGCAACATTGCAGTTTTATTGGGGCTTTTTAAGTGAATGGGACCGTAAGCCTCAGTAGGAATATAGTCTATCCGGCGCCTCTGTTTCAGCGCTGTTACGTAGTTGTAAGTGCCAGCGTTTGGTCTGAGGCGAAAAAAGGATTTGAGCGCTTTAGGACTACATACATATACTAGGGCTTGTATTGCTTATTCAGTGTGCCTGTTTGAATGAATGAAATACCTTACTGAGACTGAAGTGACTATATTGGCTTCACAGTCTATATTGACTGTGAAGATGAGGAAAGACTGTATTGTTTTAGATACGTGTTCTGTAACAAAAAAATGGTGATTGAAGTGGCATAAATTGATCAAAAAGTGATCATTTTGAATGGTCTGTATTGTTACTGTGTACAGTCTGTTTCTTATTATAAGAATTTTCGAAAAATTTGGTATGAAACTTGTCACAAAATTTGTCGTCTACAATTTGATAAAATGTGTCATAAAACATGTAGTGGAACTCGTCACGAAACTTGCGATAAGCATTGCCCTAAAACTTTCAATGAGCATCGCCACACAAAACTGGCAATGAAACTTCTTATAAAACATGTCATGAAACTTGTCATGAGGTTTATCATACCTATGTTAGAATTTCAACGATTACTGCTTGGCATTTCAGTGTGAGGAGTCCTTTTCTTGCAGGTGGTGCGGGTGGTGCAGGTGGTGCAGATGGTGCA